>OZ022264.1:49302955-49352955 GCA_963978885.1 Nemotelus pantherinus | reverse complement strand
ACCACATGCGCTGCTTATTACGGCCAAATTGTTTCAAATGCCATGTTTTACTTTTGTCTCAAGAATGCATTATAACTCATATGGTAGAAGTTTTCAGATATTACCACTGGCATGAATTTCAACGTTTATGAGAGCAAAACACGGGTTAATTATATTCGTTATCAGTTGCTTATTTCACAAAATTTTGAAAGCAGCATCTCATATAATATCAATGAAGAAAATACTCAGTGCTTGCAGCACTGTAACTGAAGTTGGAGTTTGGGGCTGCGATCCGAAAAATTTGCAGAACTTTGGGAATTGAAACATCGGTTATTTATTTTCATTGTAAATGTTTCCGGTATGAATACTAACTGTAAGCATTTATTGATACAAAAGTAGCACAACCGACTCGTGCTGGTAACCTTTCGCCAGTATCAAAGCCAAGAATATATCACATCTGCTTCACGTTGTTATATTACATTTGAAGTTATAGGAGTATAAAGAAATTTAGGGTTACCTGCAGCGAGTTTTTTCAAATAATCGAAAGCTTCATATTTGCTGTTTATTGTCACTACAATATCATTACGAATTGAAAATTCTACGATAAAACCGCTTAATAATGATATTGCAAACAAACACAAAACCAACAATAGCTGGCAACCCTATCATGGCTTTTCAACCAAATTTGGCTTGAATAATGTTTATAATAGGTTCCAGTAATTGTATGAAATTCGTATTGATTTCATGACTGCACTGGAAGTTATAGGGCAAAAAGTTTTATTTTCCTGAGCGAATTTTCACAAAAAGACACAAAAATTACCATAGCTGGCAGCACCAATCGAATTTTTCAACCAAATTTCCATCAAACAGAGTTTAAAGTAAGATTCAGCTACTGTGTCAATTTCATGAAAATCTGGTAACTTATTCACATTTCATAGGGCAAAAAGCAGTTTTTTTTCTTTGTAATTTTTCAAGATGGCACCACTGGAACAGAGTTGCCTACAATTCAAAATCGCTTCTATCAGACCTGGCCCTACTTAAGTCCAATGCATTCTGTAAATTTCAATTCTATCTGATTATTGATTCGTTAGTCACCGTGAACAGAAATTTTTGAAGCTAAAAATATAGGTTAACTGAGAAAGGGTTACCGTTCTTGTCCGACATGAAATTTAAAAAGTTTTACTTTGACTGTGTAGATTAAGCATAAGATTTGTATACAGATTGGTTTTATTGCAGAAACGGACATTTTTTATGATATTCGATGGTTTGAATGTTTTCACTTCCAAATTTTTATTTTTTCAAATTTAAGACACCAAAATTATCATAGCTGGCAGCTCCAACCGAGTTTTTCGACCAAATTTCTACCAAACGTGGTTTAAAGTAAGGTGCAGCTACTGTGTGAATTTCGTCAAAATCGAACGATTCAATCAGAATTTATAGGGCTAAAAGCAGTTACCTTTTTTAGTGATTTTTCAAGATGGCACCACTGGCACAGAATCGCCAGGATTTCAAAATCACTTCTATCAGACTTGGTCCTATTAAAGACCAATACAGTCTGAAAATTTCAATACATTCTGCTTATTGGATCGTGAGTTTCCGTGAACAGAAGTTTTTGATGCTAAAAACATAGGTAACTTGGGCAAGGGTTATCAGGCGTGCCCGTTATACCATATCAAATTTTTTTTTTTGTTTATGTAAACAAAGCACAAAATTTACATATGAGTGGCTTTTTTTTAAGAAACGACATTTTTTCAAGAGAAACGATGATTTGGAGGTTTTCACTTTCAGTGCCTGCCCTAGCTACAGGGTTGCCAGCACACTCATTAAAACGTACACTAATCTACAACTAAATAAAACAAACATGTCCTGAAAATTTCGTAATCATGGAACAGCTCGGTCAAAAGTTATCGCAATTTAAAAATTTTCAAATTTTCCTGTTCTCATTTTAGGCACCCAGCGCACACATAGGGTTAAAAAATTCCAAAACATTATCCGATTCACATGTAAAACTTGTTCGAAATTTATGTCGTTAACTTTATTTTTGCAAAAATTATTTGTGTACGGAATAATAGGTATATTAAAAAAATCACTAAAATGGCCGCCGGCGCCAAAGGGTTAAAGATTATTAACTTTTTGTGAGACCTGGCACTATTCTGCATATACATCAATGTGTCCTGAACATTTCAGCTCAATCGAATGGCGCGTTCCTGAGATTTTTTCACTGAAATTTTTTGATGATATATATATATATATATATATATATATATATATATATATATATATATATATATATATATATATATATATACATATATATATAGAAATATGAATTTTTGGCCAAAGTGATTTTAATACTAATGTTCTTCTTCGAATATTAGTAAAAAAACAATAGACTGAAGCAGGTGAATCGGCCATAAAAAAGACAAAAAGAGCTTTTGCGGAGAACATAATTAGGGCGAATATTTTTTGGGATGCAAAAGGAATCATCTTCATTGATTACCTTCAGAAGAGGAAAACCATTACTGAAGAATATTATGCAGGGTTGTTGCAGTGTTTAAAGGATGTGGTAAAAACAAAACGATTTGGTGCGGAAAAAATCTCGTTTCACCACGACAATGCATCCGCCCATTCCTTTGTCATTGCGATGGCTAAAATAAATCACCTTAAGCTCAAAAGGTTACATCTAATCCTGCATATTTGTCAGATCTAATCCCCAGCGACTATCATCTATTTCCCAATCTTAAAAAATGGCTCGGAGGCAAAAAATTTGTGACCAACGAGGAGGTCATTAATGCTGTTAATGCGTATTTAGAGTAACGGTGAATCGGACTTTAAAAACGGTGTTACTGTTTTAGAGCACCGATATGAAAAATGTATTAGTCTTGAAGGAGATTATGTAGACAAATAAAATTTAAAAAAAATTTCCAATAATTGTTTTCTTTATCAGGCCGGAAACTTTTCACACCACCCTCGTATTTAGCCTGCGAGTCGAGTAATAGAAAATTCTGTTGCGCGATCATTATTGTGCAATTAATTTGGGCGATCTGGAGTCTGGTTTTGTGACGTTTTGCAGAACTGTCTCAAACCGGTGCTCCATATAGAGTCACTGGCTGCATTATCTGCTTATAAATTAGCATTTTGCTGCTGCGTAACAACTTTGACTTACAATTGAGAAGTGGATAGATCCCATGTGAGCATTTCGCATGTTTTAAACAAACGCTTTTAACATACTGGCGATTGGTAGGTTTCTCACAACCTCATCATACCATTCTATACTTTGAACCAAAGTGCTGAGGTTCTAAGAAAGCATGTTCCATCTTTTCCGCTTTTTAGTGAAAACTAGCGCTCTTGTCTTTGCGGAGCTAATAAAATTATTACCAGCTCAGAATCTTTAGCAACGGAGTGAAAGCATGTATCATCTGCGAAGATGGCGAGTTTACAATGTTGGGAGAGGGGGTAATGTCAGTTGTGTAAATAGAGAAAAGGGTTGGGATAGCATCTCTGTGGTACTTGGGGTAAAACTGACTGACATTTTTGGCTGGGAGGAAAAACTACTTTTGGTCTTGGAAATACATTTTCAATTGTTTAAAATGGATTGTATTATCTTCACTAAATAAAATGGCATTGAAAATTGGATAAGTTTTTATAAAAGCTCTTTGTTTACAGCGTCAAATGTGATTATTCCTATAGAGTCCTTCAATTTGAACGGTTTTTTTATATTCCTTGTGACACTGAAAAACTAGTGAACTGTTGAGTATCCCTTACAAAAACTAAATTGAAAAGAAAAGAAGATATTAGTGGCATTTGTGATTTAGTTGATACGATTCAAAACTACCTTTTTGAGCATTTTCGCAAGCGAAAACAATCAACTTGTAGGTAATGAGTCCGATTATATAAAATGAAAAACTCACTATTATGTTCTTGACATTTTTTTATTCCATTTTATATTCACATGTTTATTTCGTTTCTTGACTGACTGCCTACTATATGTTACACTTGTCAAAACTAATTTTTAGTGCAGTGGAATAAATATTTACAATTTAGAACAGTGTGTTATCCTTCAAGTGAATTTGTAGTCGCCACATTACTCCCCGTCCAGTATGATATTTGCCATACGGGATGATTAGGCCTAGCAATTTCGAAACCTCACAGTTCTTCCGTATCGTGTTTGGTAAGGTGATTCGGAATGGTTGTTGCGCTGCTCGTCATCGTTGCGGTGATGCATTGATTTACCGGATCTCGGTGACTGGTCGTCCTGATCTTGCATAGTAAAGGTGGGTTTCAATCGATCGATAGAAATGTTTTGGTGCTTTCCATTAATTATCACCTCAAAAATTTTACAGCCACGCTTAACGACAATGTATGGTCCGTTGTATGGCGGCTGCAGTGGAGTACGAATGGTGTCCACTCTGACAAACACATACGAACAATCCTTTAAAGCATGGTGGAAATAAGTTTTACTGCTAGTAAGATGCGTGCTTTTTGCAGGTTGAAAAATGTTCATTCTTCGTCGCATTTTTTTAATAAATTCTCCATCACTGGGGTGCTCCTTCGATGGCTCGAAAAATTCTCCTGGAATGCGAAGTGTCTGTCCAAAAGTCATTTCTGCTGGTATAGCTTTTATATCATTTTTCCAGACGTTGCGAGGTCCTAGTAAAACGAGAGGTAGTTCGTTGCACCAATTATTGGATAATTTGGCTTTAAGAGATGATTTTAATGACCTGTGCCATCTTTCGATAATGCCATTTGACTGCAGATGATAGCTTGTCGTTCGCAGATGTGATACTCCTAATATTCTGTTTAGCTGGCGAAACAATTCAGATTCGAACTGTCGCCCTTGATCCGTGGTTACTCCTTGCAGGTACGCCGTAACGATATCCAGCCAGATATTAGTGCTTCAACGCGGTCGTGAATTATGATATTTTTTAGAAATTTAGAATGCAATAGGACCACTACTTTCCTAGTTAACGTTTTCAGTGCTTTGTTGGAGATGTCATGCGATCCCGGAGCTTTGGTGTCCTGAAGAGCCTGTAGTTTAAGGCGGATCATTATTATTTCTATTGGGTTACATAGTGCACTAATTGGAAATGTATTTCTTTTGGGGAGTATATTTGCAGTTTTCTGGGTGATTGTCTTGATAATCTGGGTTTTCACACTAGCTGTAATATTGTGAAATTATTCAAAAGTGATTGCAATCAGATCCGATATCACACAGTCAAAAAATTGTGTTTTTCTCTGGCGGGTAGAACTGAAGTATGATTGCTAGGATTTTTCCTAAAGATTTTATTCAGCTTCCAAATTTGGTGGGACCTAGGTTCAAGGTTGTTCAAACCATCTGTTTATCAAAGTTCATTTATCTTATCATTTAGTGAAGGTGAGCTTCACTAGCGCCATAATTTTAGCCGCCACTGGAAGATATCAGAAGATTACTTGATTACTTTAAAATTCACGTTTTTGTGCAACTCAAACACCACAGTTAATCCAGTTTCAAAGCGTCTACTCCACACGCTCGTATAGTCTAGTGTGTAGAACAGTGGCCCCTAGTGTGTTGGATTTCTGGTTCAAATCCAGGTTTGGACGATGGTCCACACATGATTTAACTTTACTCTGAATAGGTAACTGAGTAAAATTATGGGTAAAGTCAGTCGTAGAGATAATCACTCCATGCTCGTTTGTATCCATTGCAAATTCATGAAAATGCTCTCTACCAGTTTCACCTTTGGGCTCGATATGAGTTTTCGTGAGCTTACTTTACTTATTTCACACGAGAAAAAATATTTAAGCACAAAAGGCCTTGTTTTTCCTTGAAAGGTTTTGACAACTTTAAAATTAATAACTGTTTGAAATTCGTAGTCGCGTTTCGAGCCGAATAAAATTTTTAAATTTCCCTTCATTCATATTATTTGTTTTTTAAAAAATTCAAGTAATATTTTTATTATAAAATTACTAAGATGAAAGGAACAACCTTTTTCGTTAGACATTTCGGCCAAGTGCGACGTAATTTATGATTGATCGGAGTAATTGTATGTTGATTTCTATAAATGCATTGAATTTCAGCAAGACCTACAAACACGAAGCGCTTACCTATATCAAAGAATGGTTTACGAGCGGTCATGCAAAAGAAACTTGAGGACATACCAGATGTGATGAGATATTATCAGTCCTCGTTACTAGCAGATGAAGTGTGAAAGATGTTTGCGTTCTGAAGTTGGGTGTATTCAATTGAATTTTTTATGATTGCAGTTTATCGATTCGAGCATTTTCAAATATTGCACGAGGTTCGGCATTTATCAAGCTGCTCGTTCTTTGGTGGCTACTGATAAAATAATTATGAACTTGTTTGAACACAATAAAGATGTAAGTAAAATTCAAAAATTGAATATTGAATATTGTGTAATGATTAATAGAATTGCAAAATTCCGCTATTTGTAAGAACTCATTTGTCAGATTCGAAAACCTCAGTTTTCTTCTTTCTAAATATTGTTTCCTTAAATGTTCGACTTTTGTCTACTTAGCTTTTTCAAACGACCATTTTTGAACACTAACGAGTCCGTTTAAAATCACTAGGTATACATTCCTGTTCGAAGACCAAAAGGAATCGATATGGTACGTCAAAAGATTGTCGACATTTCAGGAAGGACTGCAGAAACAAAAAAAGTGCATTTAAAGTCGACAGTGGAAAGAGGAAATGCCTTATCAGATGGTTAGTTGGCGTTAAAGTTTTGACCTTCCTATACCCAGTCAATTTGATTTATATTTTTCAGGAGGTCTGGATGTTATTATAATACCTGGCCTGGCATTTACTAGAAACGGACATCGGCTAGGAACTGGCCTGTGGCAATTCGATAAGTTTCTTGACAAGTATTTCGTTATGTATCCACAACGATACACCAAAGATATGCCGGTGGCGGCAAAGTTAGAGAAGAAAAAAACTATTCTTATGGGTCTGGCGCTTGAAGAACAAATCATACCGAATGAGCGTATGCCTAGAGAGGAATACGACCATAAATTGGACCTGATTTTAGTGACGTGAACATTTTTTTGGAGACATTTTATTTCGATTTTAATGTTAGTTGATTGGTTTTGAAACTTGGGTTCCACTGAAAATCATGAAGTGTTTTCCAAAAAACCTATAAAGTGAAGTTCACACTGTTTCTTTTAAAAAAGTGTTTTTAACAGAATTTGGTTGGAGACATTTGAAAAAGACGGTAAACATGTTTTCAAACAATTCGAAAAGTTGACTGAAACAGCAAACGTTTTACAAACAAACATTTAATTAGGCTTGAAAGAAATAATAAATTTGACTTAAACGTAATGTAATTACTTACTATGTCTTAGATCTACAAGCTTTGAAGCCATGTCTAAATCTTGGCCTGAATTCAAGGCGTTCTTATAGTATGTATGATTTATTTAGTCTAATTTTTAAATTAGAAGGCAAAATTCTGTCAAACTCATAGAAACACTAGGAGCGGAAACGTTAAAAGGAGTGAAGATCATTTGGGATAGAGTTGCGACGGCAAGTAAGGAAGATAAGGGGTGTGTTCAATGTGCATGCTATAGCTGCTACAAAAGCATAGCATAGCATCACTTTAGCAAGTGTCAAAATTTGCAGTAGCTAAGTGAAGCAGCTAAGGATATTGGACAGCCAAGAGCTGCTACGTAGCAGCTCTCGGATGCTACGTATGGTCGGTTTTTATACAGCACAACTTAATAACAAATCTCTTCAGTTTTTTTTAACTTTAATCTTTGTGTTTACTTGGATCAGCTAAACACTTGCAGTGCATTTTGGAAATTGTAAAAAATTGCGCGTTTTCAGCATATAGCTGCAGAAAAAACATTAAAATTTTCCAAACATATTCAAAACGTTTCACTTATTCCTGGCTTTTGACGCCATATCTGTGAAAAAGAGCGAAAAAGAAACGTTGAAAATATCATGATACACGATTCAGCGCGCCCGGCCTGTTGTGTTTCACACCAGCCTTCTAAAAACTCAAAATGAATTGCACTGTGTAAAAGCATACTTAAAACTCGAGTTAAGTTGAAGTGTTCGAAAGCCCGTATTTAGTTTACGATAGCATTTTTCAAGTTTTGCATTTCCTTTGCCACCAAAAAAGCGCGAAAACCGCTTTTCATTTCCATTTCTAATGAAAAGTGACGTTTGAACAGTATGTCAGCTGTTTACGCACGTCCATTTTGCCTTTGCTACTTTCTTGCTACCCTCCAGACTGCGAGCAGCAAATAGCTGCTACCTTAGCAGCTATTCCGGAATCTTGGACAGCCCGACTGTCAAATAGCAAGCATAAAAAAGTAGCTATTATGTGACATTGGACAGCCAGGGCTGCTTAAATATCAGCTAATAGCTGCTATAGCAAGAATATTGAACACACTCAAGGTATAGTTACTTTCGTAAGTCCGCGGAGGAAATACACAAATTACACAAATATTTGTAAGAAGAGTATAGAAATTATTGTAGGCCGTTTAAGAGTGATTGACAGCCGTATTAGCCTTGTTGGGCTCGGAAGAAAGTGCTTGTGAGAGAATTCGAATCGGGGCAGATATGTGCCTGGCAAGGCTATGTCAGGTTTTTCATGATTAATAAAAGGTATTTTGGTCAGTTCTTTTTCTATGATAATGCCAAAACTCAGATGATTACCCTTTGTAGCGAATGCTTAACTATGGCGGTAGGAATCAATTATTCTATTATTCTCTTTTTCGGTGCGACATTTTTCATATTTCCTGAAGCGCTGATGCTATACTCAGTCCGCCACTAAAGTGACAATGAGACACTTAATAACTGAAGCGCTGGTATTATGCCCAGATGCTGACTTTTAAGATAACACAAGACGAATAAATATAATCATGAACATACGGCGGGATTCGAACCTACGGAGAGTGGATCCCTGCTTTGTACTAGCTCTTTAGCGAGCAGAGCTACCAACATATTAGGCGCGTTTTTTTGCTCCTCTATCCAGCGGAGAGTAGAGTAGACGCATTGAAAACAACAACACTCCTACACCAGTGAATTCACTAGTACAGAAATTCTATGCCTCATTTGTAGTTCACGTGTTGAAGTGTAGAATGTGCTGATAGAAAAAAGAAAAGCTCATGAGAAGTTGTATTTTTTTCTGTGAGGTGGCTTTCGGTTTTTCATGGTTATGTTGAATGTTTTGGTAGTTAGGAAATTAGAAAAAGCCCTCATAATGTGTAGAAAGTTAAAAGAATTAATTTTCTGTTAGTTTTTTTTCTATTTTCTATCGATTGTGGTAGTGTATACTCGTTATTTTCTCCCTTTTTTTCAGCTTTTTTCTGCTACCACAGCGAATACCGCAACCTATGTCAGTCTTAGCGAAAGCACTGCTGTTTTATACTAGATCGTTGTTTTTGTGGCATAGTTGTACTCTGCTCTGTATCGGAGCAAAAAAACGCACCTATTAAGAAAGATGCTGAGTAGAGAGCCTTTTGATCTGGTTATAAATCATGTTGAATTGGTTTAAGGGGGGGGGGGGGGGCAGTTTGAAGAAGCTAAAGAAGAAAAAAATATATCAAAACAATCAGAGTTTAAGGTTATCCTTGTGGTGGATTTATATGCCAGTAAGCCTACTCACGATCCATTGAAAAAGACTACACAGACTACGCAGACTAGTTGCCGAAGATGATGGATGTAGCCACTGCAGCATTCATCCCTATTCAGAGGCAATACCGTCCTCAAACGTCTCGGCCTGTCCCATAACAACCGAATAGTTAGTATCGTATCGTGGGAGGATTTGAGATTGAAATTTTCGGAAAGAGATCTGTTTTCCTCCGTTGTCTTAATTTTATAACAAGTGTCAATTCTCACTTAACAGACCCTAGGAAAAAATATTTCTTCATTGTGCCGACACTTATACCAGCTGTTCACTAGCCCAGCAGCACACTGGTACTGAAGATACCAGCACTCCAAAAGAGAAGTCAAGTGCGAAAAGCGGCGGCTTTGAAGGTTCATTTCGGGGACCGATACACTAACGTCGATCTACGTCGTCGTGCTGTGTCAATTGGGACTTGAACACCCGTTGAAGGACTACGTACTAGCACACATATTAAAGCATAATTTTTTTGCCAGAAATCAGAGAAGATATATTGTACATTCACTTACAATATGTTCAATTGTTACGTCAGGCCATAGTCCGTGTGAAGAACTTTCGTAGTTGCTGCAGATCTGCCCACTGGAGACCTTACGTTGCGGAATATGAAGAAATTTCCCAGCATTTTCTGGACTTACCCAAACCTGATAAAAAGATGGCAACTGAATCAGTTTGCTTACTTCTGCTGCAAGATGGGGCGCCGATTCAAAAATAGTTGGGAAGAGCAAATAGTATTCTGCTATTGTTGCGTAATAGCCCAGTGAAATCCAACATAACATAGGCGAAACTTCGGGAAAATTAGGGGAAACTAAATTTTGGTGTGAACCTTGGTATTGGCGTGTTGAACAAAATGTCAAAAGTCCCCATCGATCCGAGTGCTGCGTTACTTTTTATACGGGGTCAAACGTCACCAAAAGTTACCTTTCCTAAATATCTCAGTAGTAGTCAGGTCTCCAGGAAAACAATGTATGACGAATTTGTAGCTTAGAAAATTTCCAACAAATAATATTTGAATACTTGTTCTTGTAACCATAACCGTTTTTGATATATATTGATCTAAACGTTTGATTACGACTTGGAATGTTTGTTAGTTTGTTTTTCTATATTTAAGAGGCGCACTAGAAAAACATGTAAACAAACTTATCTATCAGACTCCAGGGTAGGTGGAAAAGTGTGATCCGAAAAAGCTACAAATTCGTCATGCATTGTTTTTCTGAAGACGTGACCGTTACTGAGATATTTAGGAAAGGTCACTTTTGGTGACCTTTGACCCCGTATAAAAAGTAACGCACTTTTAACATTTTTTTCAACATGCCAGTACCAAGGTTCACACAAAAATTCAGCTTTCCCCTAATTTTCCGAAGCACTATGTTAAATTTCCCCAGACTATAAAGGCAGATACTTATAAGCCGAAATGCGCCAAACAAATGTCTGGCATTTGAAATGGAAAGAATAGATTATTGTTTCAAGTTGAAGCAGTTCGTATTACGGAAATCCTGGACTAACAAAGTGCTGGATTTTCTGGGTTTCATAGTGACAACATGACTTCGTCATGGACATAAATATTTGGTAAAGGTTCGAGGAAGAGTTGAAGGTAATGGTTGAAGAGTATCATTAAGTTTTAGAAGTTATAAATAGGTTAATGAAGGAATGTATACTTTAAGGGTGATATGTCGTACTAAACAGGGATAAATCATGGGAGAGTACATTTGCAGAGTACTAGCCATAAAAGGCAGTATCATTGGGGAAATCAAGCAAATTGTTTAGCCAAAATTGGTGCAAAAATTCTACTTTTCTGCACCATAGTGTCATGGCCATTTCATATCATTCCATTTTGAACAAATAACATACATACGCTACGATTCACATACTAAATATGCAGACTCAACAGACGTATATATTTATTTCAACATTAATCTAAGTTAAGGTTTTTCTTCCGCGGGATTGCAAAGAAAAGAAGTAGTAGTTTTTATTGATACCATAATTCAACTGAACCTTATTTCCAATTACAATTGAACTTATATTCTAAAATGAAAATATGCTTTTACATGTAAAACGTGACTTAATTGATAATATGCACCAAATTCAATCACATTTGATGGTTCAAGCAACTAGTTAATATTTTCGCGAAACGCGAAAAAAATGGAAAGGTAGGTGATAAGCAATTAACGGAATCGTATGACCCAAATGGAATGCGTTAGCAACGATTAACTGGAAGCTAGCGTTAACTTCTGTACCTATAAAATATTCCACTTCCTGGCAGATAGCCCAAGTCCCATAGTTGATTGCAATTTATCATTAACAAAAGATACTGGACAGTCAAAGCTAACAATATGCAGCACGTGTGTACAATGCAAAAATCAATCGGGCAGAGTAAAAATTAAGAGAGTTTTAGTACCAAGTTTTTTCAAAAAATTGTTTTAAAATTATTAATTGTATTATTAGTAATTCATGACTAAAATTATAATCGCAACAATCGGTGGTAGCAACAATGTCGACACGCTGATTTGAACTGCACTTGAAAAGTTGTGTTAAGCCTCGATTACATTGAGCGAATCTACAAGCGACTAGTCGGCGAGTCTAGAAACGAGTGTGTCAGCTAGTCCAATAGTGATGATGACACATAAAACCTTCCACTAGCTCAGTAGCCAACTAGCAAGCGAGGTTAAAACACGTGTTGTGAAAACTGAAACCAAGAACCACTGAGATAGATCACTAGCAAATCTGATAACACAAAGCTAGTTTACTTGCTAACAAGCCCACACGTTAGCGAGTAGCGAGTAAAGTGGCCTGGCTTTCATATTTTCACGCAGATTGTTTACAGTCTGCTAGTTAGCTAGTGAACATGATTACACTGGGCGAGTTTGCAAGCGGCTAGGGAAATTGCCGGCTAGTAGCTTATAAACTCGCTCAATGTAATCGAGGCTTATGCCTAGTACTATACTCTTCGCGAAACGAATTCAACGGTCAAATCCCATACAAAAAGAGCTTTACTGACGAATTGAAAAGCTCTTTTTGTATGGGATTCGACCGTTGAATTCGTTTCGCGAAGAGTATAGTACTAGGCATTAGGACTTAGTGCATTTACATTTTCTGCCGGCATAACTGATGACAGTTCGTCTAATCTTTATTCAACGCACTTAATACTATTTCAATAACTATTTAACTATTTACGTTTGAAGCAACAATGTGCCACTAGATTTTGAAATGCCATAATTTTTTTTTTTAATAAACATTACGCTTGTGAAGAAATTTTACAAAAAGCTTACCTGTGAAAAGCTTTTCAAAAGTTTGCTCTACTTTCTATATCTCTTTGGTTTGCTTCATTAAATATGTTTCTCTTTTCACTGAGCATACAGTAAGAGCACGGGCTTCAGATGGTAAACATTAGCCATATGTATTCGAAGTGTGTGATGTCAAGGCGGCAGTGCTTCTGAGCTGCGAAGATTAATTCATGAATTTTAGTGAATTGTATTTTGTTTTGTATCTTTTATCTACATTGATTCTTTATCCAGGTAAGTAAGAATATCTGTATATAATCAACAAGAATATTTATGGCATATTTGGGTATGAATCTCACTCGTTACTTTTGGCCGACAGAAGGTCAGGTCAATACATAATAAGTTAGGCAGATAAGAAAGCCAAATTTTTTAACAGATATGCTTGCTTCATATTTGATAGTTGGTTTAATTTAACAAAAACTTTAATCTGAAGCATATTTGCTAAAATGTTTCTTGCATGATACTAATAGATGTGAAAAAAGTTGTGCAGACAATCGGAGTTCAAAGCTGACAAAAAGTAGAAAAAAGTGTAAAGGAACGTCATAATATGTTTTAATAACATTAAATTGTAAAAAATACTGTGAAGTCAGCGACTTAAGAGAATGCGACAGCTTAAGTGAATGCAAAAATCCAACATTTTGTGAATTATTTTTTTTTGCTGATCGACTAACTCTGCTAAGGTTGTATTCAATACTACCACTCGGGGAAAAGTTATTTATTCTAGTGGAAGCCAAATCGTACAAAAAAGAGGTAGCGTATTACCGCAAAGCAGGTAAAAGCAGGGGTGTAGTGTTGGGCTGCCTCCTGGAATTTGTGGCAATGGCAATAACGACTTTTGTGGCATGACCTGGCTTAGATCAATGGTTTAAGACATGACCAACGATTGGAAAATACGCATCCGGGCTGGCGGTTATGGCATTCTGGACCTAGTCGCTTTATGCGCGGTACCGCCGCAGTGAAATCCGAGCGCGAACGGCTCCAGGCTAATGTCATGCCGTCTCTGTCCCGTTAAAGCCACGCAAGTCTCAGAGTACGTTCGAAGCCCGCACCGTTGAGTTGGTGGTGCAGGTTCGGTTGACATTGTTCCCGATTAGCACTGACCTGGCTCTGAGATCCAGCCCCATGAAGGCTGGTGATCAACCCTCGCGTCGGCCTCCTTGCTTTGCATAGATTACCACGAGGTCATTGAGGCGACTGCACATCCGGGCGGAGATAGCGGCTTTGAGTTGGGACCCATAAGCATTGATGACGCAAACAACAACAAAATTGACAGACAAGACACAAGACAAGACAGACGGACAACCAAACGTGGAGACGACAGCGGCGATGCAGGGCGAAGGAGGTGCCACCATAGACCGTTTTGCGTTTGCGAGGAGGCCGAGGGTCCAGAGGACGCCTCCCCTGCCGAACACTCATACGCGAAGCGAAGGAACGATTAGTTCCATATGCGCAACAGATGCGCAAGGTGCCAAAAATGCTGGACCCAGCAGCAGTGCTCTGAAGACGCCGAGGAGTCACACGCGTGAAAGTGCTGAGATGGGAGTGGTGGAGGAAACGGCATCGCAACAACTCGCACCAGAACGTGCGTCTCCCAAGAGGGAGTACATTAAGCGAGAGCGAGTGGCTGAGGAGGATATGTTGAGGAAGTGCCAGCATATCCTTCGAAAAATGTTTGCAAAAAAACATATCGAAGCACGTTAAGGACGGTATGCTCGAGCTGGAGGAGACATTTGAAGTCATCTTTGCCTGCAGAACGAACTGGCAGAAGGTAGAACTGTAGTATCAGCGCGTGTTGGAAGACCAGACTGCTTAGGCAGCCACTCCTGTAGGGGTCCCAGGACTGGATCATCCACGGCAGAATAAGCGCGTGGCCGAGTCTAGTCCTGACGACACACAAGAGATCCGGGTCAGGAAGGGGGTGCCAGCATCCGGTTTAAGGAGGTGGGTGACGGTCACCCACAGAGAGAAGAAGGTGGACGTCGCTAAACCACCGGTGGTACTCGCTGGCCCAGAAAAGGTGCAGAAAAAGGGGGTCCAAAAGGGCGAAAACAAAGAAGTGGTGCAAAAGAAAAAGAAGAAGGGAAAGAATAGGCGGAGGCAGCGGGGAAAGAAAATTGATGCTGTAATCGTCAAACCAGCCCCGGGGAAAACCTACTCGGAGGTCCTGGGGGCTATCCGTCAGAATGTTTCCCCAGCTGAAACTAGTACGCAAGTGCGACGCATAAGGAAAACCACGGAAGGGGGGGGGGTTCTTCTGGAAATTGCACGGACGAACGATCGAACGAAATTGCAAGACTCGATCCGAGCTGCCGTAGATGGCCAGGGGGACGTCAAGCTTGCGACCCCTAGAGTCAAAATCGAGCTTCTCGACCTCGATTGCCTCACAGTCAGCGAGGAGGTGACATCGGCCATCAATCGCGAGGTTGGAGAGGAAGGAGCTGGCGAGGTGAAAACCACTCTATTCCCCCTAACAGAAGGGAACAGAGAATAGCTGTGGTGGAGCTGGATGAGGCACCAGCATCCAAAACCATCAAGTCTGGTCGAGTCCGAGTGGGAATGATTAGCGCCCGAGTACGAAGGTGGGCTGAGGTTACATGCTGCTATCAGTGCCTAGACGTAGCTGCAAGGGCCCGGACCGGAGTGCCAGCTGCTGAAAATGCGGACAGGTCGGCCACCAGGCAGCAGACTGTTCTTCGCAGGCTCAGTGTATATTATGCACTGAGAGGCATGGCGCGAATGGTGCCAAGCATTTAATGGGATCGAGTGCATGTCGAGTTTTCAAAGACGCACTTGATGCCAATAAAAAACAGGGAAGGATATGAGAGTCCTTCAAAGCAACCTGCAGGGCTGTAGAGCTGCAGACGACCTCCTCACGCAGCTAGTCTGCGAGCATAAGGCTCAGATCGTACTGATCAGCGAGCCTTATAGGGGGAGGCATTCGTCCGTTTAGCTGGCAGATGCTACGGGGTACGCGGCGATTTGGATCGCCGACGGGCAGAGGGCCCGTATCGGCGGCTGCGGCTCAAGAAATGGTCACGTGTGGGTGACATACGGAGAAATCACCTTTGTGAGCTGCTACTTGTCCCCGAACGACTCAATGCAGGAATTCGGAGACAAGCTTAGCTCACTGGAGGACTCTCTCCGTGGCATCGTCGGCAACGTCATCGTAGGGGGTGACTTCAATGCAAGGGCGTTGGGGTGGGGCATGCTCACCGAAAACATTCGCGGGCGGCGCATAGTCGAGATGGCATCGAGGTTGGGTTTGTTGGTGCTGAGGGCAGACAAAGACACCACCGCTCTCCTTGTAAGTGCCTAGGCTGGAATGCCGATAAACTTCACAGGGACGCGATGACGAAGGTGAGCCTCTAGCATCTGGGACCCCAGTGACCCGTGCAGCAGCAGAGGCTGCTGCTGACAGAACCATTGAGTGGATTCGCTGGGCGTGTGCAGCTTCAATGCCCAAACGTAAACCCTTCCGTAGGAGGCAACATGCATACTGGTGGAACGATAAATCGCCGATCTGAAACGCATCGCTTTGGCGTGCAGGCGCAGGGTACAGCGAGCCAGGAATAGGCCGGGAGCGGCTGAGCTATCTGCTGCTCACATTGCGGCAAAGAGGAAGCTGACCAAGGCCATCACCAGGAGAGAACTTGCCAAATGGCAGGCTCTTTGTGAGGAGGTCAACTCAGACCCTGGGGAGATGGCTACAAATTGGTTACTCGTAGACTTGGCTGCATGCGGCCTAACACTCTCATGGATGCGATATCCATGGAGTGTATCGTTGGTTCGCTGTTCCCGGTGCATCCGTCAAAGGGTGACGGTCCCATCATCGTTAACCAGGTGGATGTTCCTCCCTTTAAGGACGAGGAGATGAACAGTGCAATGTCCAGGATGAAGAACCGGAAAGCTCCGAGTCCTGATGGGGTAACAGTTGAGGCGCTTAAAGTTGTGGCGGAGAGCCAACCGCGTCTATTATTGGACTTGTATAATTCATGTCTAGTCGCGGGGGTCTTCCCGTCGTGGTGGAAAGTAGCTCGACCGGTACTTGTAGACGAGGGGAAGGGTAACCTGGGCAATCTATGAACATACCGCCCACTGAGCATGCTGGACACTGCGGGGAAGCTTCTCGAGGGGTTGCTCAAGCCTAGGCTGCTGTCAGCAGTGAGATCTGCTGGTGATCTCTCTACCCGGCAGCACGGCTTCCGAAAAGGGCATTCAACAATCGATGCCATCTCAGAGGTTGTTGTGGCTGTAGCAAAAGCGGAAGAGGCATGCCATCAAGCCAGACCGGTCGTCCTACTGGTAACGCTGGACGTGCAAAATGCCATTAGCTCGGCGAGGTGGACAGACATCCTGCGGGCCCTTGAGCAGACGTTCCGTATCCCTGACCACTTGTTAGCCATGATGCGGGACTACCTCAGGGATCGCTGGTTGCTCTACGACACCGACGAAGGAGTCAAAAAGGGGCCTGTCACTTCAGGTGCGGCACAGGGGTCAATCTTAGAACCTGACCTCTAGAACATCATGTACATGATCTGCTGCGCCTGGAAATGCCTGCGAATGTGTTTCTGGTAGGTTACGCTCATGACGTCGCAGCGGTAATCACTTCTAGATCTGCCAAATTCGCTCAATTCAGACTTAACCAAGTCATGAGGAGGGTGGATCAGTGGATGACCGAACACGGCCTCCAGCTGGCAATCTCTAAAACAGATATTGTTATGCTGATGAAGCGAAGGATGCCAACTGTCATACCCATGGCAGTTGACTCCGTCGAGGTCTAGATCCCTGGACACCAAGCTGACGTATTGGGATCATATCCGCAGGGCATGTGACAGGGCTCTAGTAGTCGTCACTTCGTTGAGTAGGCTAATGGCCAACGTCGGTGGACCCAGTGAGACGCGACGGAGGCTGCTGATGGTAACGACCGATTCCATCTTGCCATATGGAGCCGCAATCTGGGGAGATGCGCTCCGAGCTGAGAAGTTCCGGAAGCGCATTGCTAGTGTCCAGCGCAGGGGTGCCTTGCATATTGCCTGTAGATACCGCACAGTCTCAGAAGAGGCTGTGATGGTGGTATCGGGAGTAATCCCGATCGACCTACTAGCGCGACAGGGCATGGCTACTTCAGGAAATACCTGAACAGATTGGGTAAGGTGGTCACACCGTACTGCCGGTACTGTGTGACTGAGCTCGATGATGCTCAGCACACATTCTTTATGTGCAGTCGCTTCGTAAGTTTGAGGCGCACCATTGAGTCCACGATTGGCCTGGCAACGCCTGAGACGATCGTGGAAGCAATGCTGCGAAACAAGGAGAACTGGCGCGTAGTCTCAATATATGTTGAGAAAGTGCTGCGCATAAAGCGGGAGGAGGGTTGCCTTACCGACCCATGAACTGTGGTAGTTTCTGAAGTCCGTGGTTACCGATGGGTGAGTCTAAACGACCGGGTCGAAGCAGTGCTTAGGCGGGTCCCGACTCGGAACTTCGTGGGTTTGTAGATGGTCCTTTTTTTTAGTGAGTCAAACCTGTCACCCGGGGATCTGGTAAGCAGATTTTTTTTTGCCATCTACACTAGGGAAAAAAAACGGATTACTCATGCATTCGAAAAATTTTACAATTTTGCGTATTTCTGACGGTGTCTTATCATTTCGTCCCGGAGTGTACATCAGGCAAGAAGAACACTAAAATTGAAATTAAATCTATTGTTTATTTTATTAAAGCAACCAAAACACAAACAATGCAAATACTCTCATTCTAGGAAAATGTCATGTTTGCAGAACCAGGCCAAGAAAGCGCTAAGAAAAGCCATTCAATATAAGCTACAATTGATGACTGCTACAACAATTCAGGAACAAACTGAGAAAGTTATGCAAAAGGTGATTAAAGTTTCAGTAAAAAATCCAATCCCTCGGCAATAATTTACTAGTAAGAATCCGTTATTAAGTTTTTTTTTTGCACATTCTCGGCTACCATTAGGTATTGAACTTGGAAGCCTACAAAAATGCCTTGACGGTCAGCGTCTATTTGAGCACGGCAAGCGAGCTTGGCACAATTCAGTTACTGCGAAGGATGTTTGCTGACAACAAACAGGTGAGAATTGCCAATTTCGTTTCCACATGACGCCAGTCTTGTTAAGCCGATGAATTGCTCCCTTGAGGTTTTGTGCGGTGTTTTGTTATTCTAGGTGTTTGTACCTACGTACAAGTCGGATATTATGAAAATGGTCCAGCTCAAAGGAATGGATGACTATGAGAGCCTGCCGCTGACCAAGTGGAATATCAAGCAGCCTAACCCGGCCGAAAATCGAACAAATGCTCTGGAAAAAGGTTTTGATTAAGATTTATTGAAAAGTGCTGCCATTTGCCTTTGCTACATATGTTTTTACCTACATTATTTCCCAAAGCCAATATAATACAAACTTGAAAGAATGCGAGTCACTGCCAAAGCTAAGTGTTCATATTTAGGTCAGTCAGCAAATTTATAATCTTGATTCTTTATCGGAAAATTACTTAATGATTCAAAAAACTGATTTACTAATACAGAAAACAATTATGGCAGCACTTGCATATCTTTCCCGAACAGTTTGAAAAAAAAGTTTTTATGATTTTGTTTACTGCTATTCAAATTTTCCTTTCTCTTAGATGGGCTCGATTTGATCCTGTTACCCGGCGTAGCATTCACAACAGATGGTAGCCGATGTGGTCATGGCCGCGGATACTATGACAAATATCTTAAAAGGCTTTTCGAAATACATCCGGAACGATACGGAGGAAATATGTCGATGATGGAAAAAGTACAAAATCGGAAAACAGTCCTAATCGGATTAGCATTGAAGGAGCAGATTGTCGACAAGAATGAAATGCCTTTAGATGAGCATGATTTTCCATTGGATTTGGTTTTGTATGATGACGAAAAATGATATTTTCTAAGGAAATATTAAATTGCCATTTTTTAATGTCAGTGTTATTTTGGTGGAATTGTTCATATGTAAATATATGATCTTAACTAGTTTAAGGGGAATTTCGGAACAGTTAACAGCTTTGAAACAGTTAAAGGTACTGAAATATTTTGTTTGTTATAGTTTTGTCTTCATATGCATTAACGTGGCAGTTTTTGTGGCAGACGGCAACAGGGGAGATGGCATTAACCAACTTTAACCGGAGTTAACCAGGGTCCAACTAAATGATATCGGTTCAAAATCGAGTTTGGTCGGAATATTTGTTGACAGGACCGAGCTCCGGTCATAGCACCACGAAGCTGTTGTTTTCTGTTCCTATCCAATATGAAAGCCACACTGGGCGCTATCGTAAATAATCTTCCTTCACATGAAATGTCAAACCATCTTAAACGGATTTTTTTTTAGATTTTTATATATTCACCTTTTAGCAGGCAATTTTTCCGCATTAAATGGCTATTGAAATGTGTTATAGTTCTTCCTTGGGTTAAAGGTTACTTTACCGCAATACCTGACTTGGCGAATTTAACCGCCGCTTTGCCAGTATGGGCCAAGTGAACCTGTGAGGTCTTATATTTTTCAATCAAACAAAAACTCTTCGCTTTATAGTCCGTACAGGTCGCCTAAAAGTACTGGCCTACCAAAAACAGACTGACTTTATTTCATTTCCCTTCTCCTATTTATAGGTGAACATTTTGTAGAAAGCGTAAATGTATGGATCGGTTCAAATTTAAAAATTAATTTTTATTTAATTGTTTTTCGTTCTGACCGCTTGGTGGTCAGTTGTCGCTGCTATCGATGATGAGCACGAAAGATGGCTGACATTGTCAGTTTGACATTTGTCATCTAGTGTACACAACACCCTTTTCCTTTTGGGAAAAAAAAAAAATTTTTTTTTTTTGAAAAAAAATTTTTTTTTTTTTTTTTTTTTTTTGTAAATCCATACATTTTTACAATTTTTGTATAATTTTATCCGATAATTCTGATTTTATTGTTACATTAATTCATTATGTAATTAAAGTAGTTTTAAAATAATAATTTTTTTTTTTTTTTTTTTTTTTGCTTAAGTATAATTTTGAGTACATGAATATATATTACTTAAATGTTACTAAGTACATATAGTGGTTTGAATGTTTTTCTTTTGTTAACATGACTGTATGCATTTTTCTTTGCTTATTTTCTTTATATTTATTGGTTATTTATAATTATTGGAATATGTTTTGTATACGTTTACTTATTTGGTTTTGTTTTTGTTTGGTTGAATACATTTCTTGTACCAGAATAACTATATGCATTTTTCTTTGCATATTTTCTTTATATTTATTGAATATTGTTTTAGCTTAATGTACATGTCCAAATATGAATATTGATTTCAAATTATAGGAGTGTATAATTTTAACAAGTTATTATGATATCTCTTACTTTTTCCGTTTAATAACATGTGAGTGTTTACACCCTTTCTTTCGAGTATTTTATATGGTTTGTGGTATTTTCTTTTTATTGCTTCAAATGTTTCTAACAAAAACTTTTTTTTAAAATTCATTGAGTTCATTTTACAATTTGATTTGATTTCCTTCCTACTTATTGCTCTTTGAATTCTATCACGGACTGAACTAATACTGTTTCTTAGTTTAATTTGTAGCTCGTTGGTATAATTAAATTTTATTAGACTTTCAATTATCCTTTGTGGAGCTTTGTGTATAATTATCTTCAGGGGTTCCCTATTCTGTATTTGTTTGACATGTCGCATTTGATTGAGCATACTCATATTTATAAATTTCTTCATATGCAATATATTGGCCATTTTATATCCTTTGCTTCTGCACGCTTTTCCTATTTTCTTCTCAGTTGTTTGTGATGTCAGCTTCTCCAATGCCAAAACTAATTTCGATGAAATATCACTGCATCTAACTGTGGTTTTATTATTTTCCATTATCGCTCTTGGAATATTCTTGAAATCGAATTTTGATTTTTTTAATCTTTCTATATCAGCGGTCGAATCGCTGTTGCAAAGAAAAGCTTCTTGAGGCTCCATGTTGTATTTCCTTATTAATTAATTAATCTTTTTATATCAATTGTCGAATTGCTGTTATATAAATCAGCTTCTTTATGTTTTGTGATGTGGGTTGGTTTATGCGCTTTCTCAAATTTTATTTTATTTTTGCTCTGCCCGGTATTTTTTTGGCTTTTGACTATTTTTCTTGTGCTTGGTAATACTTTTTTGTCATTGATATAATTTTTCTGTGTTGGTTTAATATTTGTCAATGCTTCTGAGCTCAATTGATTCATATCAATGCTTTCAATAGCATTTTTAAAACTTTCGTTTATTGGTCTCTCTACCTCGACTGATCGGTATTTGTGTAATGGTTCAGTTTCTCTATTAATATTATCGATCAATGCATCTACTTTATTTGCTTCGATGTGTTTGATGTTCTTTTCTTGTATTATTGAATGTTCTATGTAAGTTTCAGGCGCAATTTCTTTCTTAGTATTTCTATTTCTCCGGTTTATAGTATTTGTGTTAGCGCTTATTAGATTATTATAATAATTTTTATAATCATTTTTGTTAATCATATCCTTGTTTTCATAGTTTTTTCTCGTATTTCTATAGCCATTAGTAATGTTATCACTCGTGTGTCTATTATTTTCGTAATTTCTACTTGTTCCCTTGTTGTTTCTATTATTTACGTTAGGGGGGTGATATGTGGTTCTATATACTTCTTGATATTTATTGTTGTAATTATTTCTATAGTTATTTCTGTAATTGTTGTTATGGTTTGGTGCATTATTTCTTATGCTAAAGTTATTTCTATTAATGCTGCTGCCATCTCTATTATCACTAATATGGTTTTGGTTAAAGTTGTTATTTCTGTAATTGCTGTTATAATTATTTGGTCTATTTCTATTGTTATAATTCAACCGTTGACCTATAGTGTTTCTTTGATTTACATACATAATGTTTTCTGTAACATTGTTGCTTAATTCAAATTCAGTTGCTACTTGAATTGCTTCTACAAACGTTTTAGGCTGTGCAGCAAAAATTGTGGGTTTAAGTGTTTCTATTAATCCATTCTTAAAGATGGTTAGTGCATATGAGTCGTTCGACTTCTGTATCGCACTTTTCTCTGCTTGAGATGGATTCTTGCCTAAACTACTTATTTGAATTTCACTTAACTCGTTAATGAGCTCGGATATTTTTTCGCTAAACTTTTCAACCGTTCCGCGTTGGCTTAACTGTGCTAATTGAGTATGAATTCGTTGTGGACTCTTTTTACTTTTGTAACGATTCTTAAGACTATTTTCTAATTCTTCAAAGGTTTTTATGTCTAATGTTAAGAGCTGAGTTTTGACCGCTGTTCCTAATTTCACGTTTTTTGTAAAATTCAACAAATTGTTTTTTCCATCATCATTAAGGGTTTCGTTTAGTAAACCGACTATTGTAAGAAACGCTTCTAATTCTTTGGGATTTCCGTTGAAAACCGGTATGGATTTTAGAGCTAGCTCAATGTTAAAATTATTCATTTTGTCTACTGAGTTTTCTAATTTTTCTAATAATAATTCTTTCGCTTCTTTGTATTTTTGTAGTACTGTACTTATAAAATCCTGAGTACCTTCTATGTCAACTATTTCTTTGTGAATTTTTTCTATTGTATCTAATTTCTCTTGAATGTATTCGATTTTGTAAGTTCTATTCGGGGTTTTCTTCAAGTTAACTATTATTTTTGTAAGAGTATTTATATTTTCTTCCATTTATAAGGGATTACTATGGACCATATGAAATATTCTTAAAAATTGCTTAAATTCAAATTGAACTTTCACTATTGGATCATAGGTGTCGTTTGCCACAAAAACAGAAATGCAACCAAGTTCAAATGTCAAAATAGAGAGATTTTACAACCTGTCTTGTTCCTCTCTTTCTTTCATTATTTTCTATTGTTGAGTGGAATGTTCTTTCTTAAAGTAGAAAAATTATTCGTATTTTTTTTGTTATTAAAGTGTAATTCATGAATTTTGTATACAATGTTTTTGTTCATTTAAATTCTTAATAAATTCATTCAAAAATTTTGTTTTTATTTTAAAATTAATGTTTTTTCTTCGTTAGTGTTTTTTAACTCTTCCATCCGTTCGTACATGCGCTGCAGTAGCTCCCATCGTCATCTGTCGCGATTCGTTTCAATGATGAAATTTCTCTGCTCAAACGAGCATGTCTGCCGGTGCTTGTTTTTCGTGTCGTATTCGACTTTGATGTGTCTGGTTCGTGGTTGTCTATTGTTGTCGGATGAGTCGTTACTTGTGTTTTATGCTGTTGTGTTTCGTTTGTTAACTCTCCGATCTGCTGTCTGTTGGTGGTGGGTGTTTTTCGTATCATATTTGTAATTATTCCCATTTTCATTATTATTTTCATCGTGATATTGGTTAGTTTGAAGGTTTTGTGAGTTTCTAATTGAAATCTGCGCCACTCAAAATGTCCAAAAAAATATGCAATTGTTCATTGTCGAATTGAAAAATGTAGTCGGATTCCAAGACTCTTAAAATGATTGACTCCAAAAATGCAGGGCCATGATTCACGTCAGCAGCAAGATCGTCGTGTAAAAGTTTATATGAAGTTGTTAGTTGCTCGATTTTTAATCTCCACCATTCAAAAATATGTCGTTCGCAGGATCGTTGATTAATGATCATGATTCACAGGAACGTTCAGTCAAAGGATCGCCATGAAATGTGTTATAGTTCTTCCTTGGGTTAGAGGTTACTTTACCGCAATACCTGACTTGGCGAATTTAACCGCCGCTTTGCCAGTATGGGCCAAGTGAACCTGTGAGGTCTTATATTTTTCAATCAAACAAAAACTCTTCGCTTTATAGTCCGTACAGGTCGCCTAAAAGTACTGGCCTACCAAAAACAGACTGACTTTATTTCATTTCCCTTCTCCTATTTATAGGTGAACATTTTGTAGAAAGCGTAAATGTATGGATCGGTTCAAATTTAAAAATTAATTTTTATTTAATTGTTTTTCGTTCTGACCGCTTGGTGGTCAGTTGTCGCTGCTATCGATGATGAGCACGAAAGATGGCTGACATTGTCAGTTTGACATTTGTCATCTAGTGTACACAACACTATAACTTCTGAGTTATGTACAAGTGTTTGTGGAAAGTTTCATCGCAATATTTTGGCATTCAATGAAATATTGTTACCCATAAAATAGGCAACGCTTTTTCTTTCCTGGATCACTGTCGTTGAAAATTCAGATTGAATAAAGGATGGCTCCTTAAACGTCCTTAAATTAAACTTCAACAGGGAGTCAGCGTTTAATTACACTGTTTAATTTCATTATTTTTCTTGAAAGCATTATACCATCAAATTTCTCTTCCAATCCACAAATTTTAATCTCGCTCATGTCCAATTATCAAATTACTACCAGCTTCGGCACAGTTCCTACAAAAATAAACTAATAAGATTTTTCGCACTGTGGTCACGCATGCTGCAAATAAAGAAAGATTTGACAGTGCATATACATATTTCCATTTCAAAACCAAAAATTTATCAGAATTTGATAGGTGTGCATCGATAAGGGTCAAAATAGTTGAGCAAATTTCAAGTTTAACAAAGAGACGGAATGAAACTTAGGTGAGATTTCACGTTTTGTGAAGCTAGTGTTATTTTGAGTTGAATGTGAGTTTGAAATTTGTGACTATAATATGAAATAATCATCAGTGGGTAATAAAAAGTGAAGGAAATGAGCAGCAAAACTATGGCTAGTGTTTAGATTACCCCAGATGTGTAGATGAACGACCGACTGATGACGGAAGCATTAAAAAATCATAAATGTAATATAAATGTGTAAAAGCTTACAGTTTTTAGTCCAAAGTCAGTTTTAAGAAGTTGTTACTATACATTGCGACTTCTTCCTTTCTTTCATATTGGTTTTGTTCTCAAATTAACTACCTTCGTAATACCAACAACAAAATCCTCTATCTCTCTCCTGATCCTTTCCCATATGTGCAACCTGCTCCTTATCACCCTCCACTCCTGGTTGATATTCTATTCAGCGCTATAACTCCTATAAAGCTGACTTTCAGAAAATGTCAACTGAAATCAGTCTAATCAATAAGTATTCATTTTTCGAAGGATTGGATGTTGATTATGAATTGACTAAGTACAACTCTTTCTGCTCTAATCTGATCTTTCGCTTTAGGTTAGGTTAGGTCAAAATGGCTGCTGATCCACAGAGACCTGCCGACCGGCACACATAGGCACAAGAGAGGCCCGTTGTGATGCCCTAATAAATAAGTGACTCTCTCCTATTCACTAAAATCAGGAAACCATCTGCTTCCTTTGATAAACCGTACTATCACCTTTAAACTGACTAGGAACAGTTCCGTCAGGTTTGAGAGAAACGGTGCAAGAAGTGCCGCCAACCTTCTCCCTGCCAAAGCCGGGCTTTGGCACATGAGATTGAGGACCGATTCCTCCTCGTCCTCAGAGCCACAACTCCGACATAAATCGTTAAACTCTACGCCCAGTAGTTGCGCGTGCCGCCCTATGAGGCAGTGGCCAGTTAGAACGCTGACAGTGCCTAAAAGCTGCCTGGTGCGATGTACATCCATGGATAACCAGGACTGCCTTGCTATCGCACAGGATGATTCCTCTGCCCAGGACTTCCTAGCGTCCTCAAGATATGTTTGCCTGATGGCCAATCTCACCGATGTCATCGGTATTCCTATTGAGGAGCAAGAGACCTCCGGTAACAAGGTTCCAAGCCTTGCCAGCTTATCGGCCTCACAGTTACCCTGAAAACCCTTATGTCCAGGTACCCAGATCAACTGAACAACTGACTGTATCGATATCTTCATAAAAGATGCATGGTATTTAGCAACAATGATGGACACTGTACAAGGACCAGTAAGGGACTTAATATCCGCTTGGCTATCTATGAAAATATCAATATTGACCCCGAATATTCGATTACACAGAAGCCAATCGATAGCCTGTAAAATAGCCGCAACTTCTGCCTGAAAGACACTACAGTGGTCTGGTAGACGGAAGGATAGGTTAAGATTCAGCTCATCCGAGTATACACCACACCCGACTCTATTGTTAAGCTTTGAGCCTTTGGTGTACACATGGATAAGCCCACTTTCAAGGGTGACGCCATCACGGCATTCATCCCTACCAGGAATTCGAGTTGTGAACTCCAGGCTAGTAGGCATTGCGGTGCGATGTAGTCAACACCCGCTGGGGCGGGAACTCCCTCGGCCAAAATCCTCGCATGGCCGACTTCTGTTCTACTCCATGCAGAGATGCAATTAAGTCTCACAGCAGCAAGATTGGCTTGCTTTAAGATAAGTAGTTTGATGTGAAGCCAATGAAGCAGCACGAAAAGTGTCTTAGTAGGAGTGGATCGGAGCGCTCCAGTTACCAGCAGTGCAGCCATACTCCGCACTTTTTCAAGCTACCGTTTGCAGGTAGCCTGCCACGAGAACGCTACCCCAAACAATAGAATTGGCTTAAACACAGCAGTATAAAGCTAAGCAACAATACGAGGCTGTAATTCCCAATTCGCTTCTATGGCTGTTTTACAGCAGTAAAGTGCATTGAAAGCCTTCCGTGCTCTTTCTGCTACATTGTAGGTCCATAGTAACTTCGAGTCAAGAATAAGCCCTAAGTACTTCACCTTTTGGCTCGGTTCAATGGAGACCCCATTAAGTTTGGGTAACTCAAATAAGGGAATTTTATACTTCCTTGTAAACAGTACTAGCTCCGTTTTGCTGAGATTCACATTCAAGCCGCTCCAACTCCAACGTGAAAGAATGTAAAGAGAGTGATTTAACCTCTCCGATAGAGTTGATAAATACTTTCCCGACACTGCCACACCTATGTTGTCCGCATAAGCAATCACTTTGCAGCCGGCACGGTCCAGTTTTGTTAAGAGAGTATTCACCGTGATGTTCTACAGCAGGGGAGAGAGGACCCCACCCTGAGGTGTGCCCGTACTGACTCCTCGTCTTACGTTGACATTCCTCAGGGAAGAGAATACCACTCTACTTTTAAGAAGCTGCACAATAAAAGCAATCATCAAAAGCAATAATTTCTGCTTCAGGGTCGTTACATCGGCAGCGGTTGTTGTTGTTTTCAATGTAGTTGCCCAGATCTGATCTGCCCAAGAATGGAAAAAAAACCACCTATTGTCAATTATTTTACTTCAAATCTTATAGTGTGCGGACTGTTTTTGAGTGTCTTAATGCACATTACATTGTAGATTATTTTACATGCAAGTTTCATGTCTGATTTCGATTAAAACCTAGATAAGATTTCATTCAGGTGTTTTCTATGCGTCATTCTAGTTTGACCAGCGAAAGCACAGCGAATGCAGCAACATTATTGAATACAACCATCTTTCTGTTCAGGATAGTTTTTTTTTGCAAATCATCCTTCCCTAATTCAAGATGGTCTGCTCAAAGTGCGAAAAACGCACTTATTGTTGACAATAGGGTTGTTTTGACAGTTTGAAGATTCGTGAATGATCTCCTGTGGAAAGAAGTTACAGACTGGAGGACTCCTATAAGTAGATTATAACGTCAATAATCTTCAGCTGTGGCTATGACATGTGGTTTTCTCAGAAAATCGATTTATTTCTATTATTGTTGGAGGAAAATTCTAAGAGGAAAACATTTAAATTATCAAAATGAAACATAATAATCTAGAAACAAAATAAAATAGAGTAAAACATAAATATCTATAAAGTAATCAAATAATTTTTATCCGATAGCTGATACTTTATGATCAGATTCATAACAGTTTCTTGAAGAAGCAATATTCGAAAACCAACTACCCTCCCTCCGAAATGACCATTTGTATGTATCAAATTTGGATTCTCGCCACGGGAATCGGAGTAATGCATGAAACTAGCATGCATGATTCGTTCATTACTAGTAATACAGAGGTAATGCGTCAAAGCTTTCCCGCAGAAAGTCCGTGATGTACACATTTACATAACCTGTGGCTTGAGAGGATTTCAGATCGTTCTCAGAAGAACAGTGAGTATACAATATACGAAGTTGGCTACAGGTAATGTGAGCTATAAAAATTGATAATATGTAAATTTCAGAGCACTACTGAGACATAATAGGTCGTACAGGTGTAAGCATTACATGCACACTACAGGTCATGCTGAGATAAGCCATGCAGCAGTACTCATTATCAATAGATGAAGGACAATGCAAGAATATGCTGTTGAGTTTTACATAAAGCTTATATACCTTAACAGCCTAGGACATCCTATGTTCCAACGAAATAAACTGCATATGGATCTATAAAACTTCCATGCATTATATGGGATGCTTATAGTAGGGGAGCCCGGGATGCTAAATTTGCAGTTACTAAAGCGTCATGGGGACCTATTGGATTGTGAAGATTAGGTTCTAAAATGAAAAAAAGTTTGTGTCAAGTTTTCCATTTTAGTGGGGGGGAGAGCGTGTAAAAATTTTCAAAAACGTAAAAAAAACAGTCACATGGAAATACTCGAGCGCGTCAGACATTCATAGTGTATACGCGCTTTGTCTTTCTGATAACCGATAGATATTAATCTGATGATTAGCTAGCGGAGGGTGGCCGTAAAAAGGGGTAAAAAAAAGAAAAAAAAAAGAAGTTATTCGAGCGTGTCAGATATTCAGAGGGAATGTTAAGTGAACCCAAAAAATTGTCCTATTTAAATGACTGACGATTTGGACGTGACCGAAAGTCATGACTGATTTTTTAAAATGTAAAAAAATAATGTGACCATGAAATACTCGAGCGCGTCAGATTTTTATATAGAGGGTTCAACTTGATGTCTTAGTTGTCCTAAATGATAATCTGACAATTATATGGAGGGATATTGTTAATCTGACAATTTAAAGACAACATTTTTTTTCGTTTCTTCTATTTATTGCTGGATGAAATAAAACCAATATGTACATATATATATATATATATATATATATATATATATATATATATATATATATATATACATATATATATATATATATCTAGAAAATTCAATCATTTATTGATATGAAAGTAGAAAAAAAATATATATAAAACAAGTATTTTAATCTTCACCCTCACTGGATTTGTCTTCGAAGTTGGTTTCCAATTGTTCAACTTCCTCGTCATATGAAACTTATTGCATTAAATTCACTTAATTATTTTAAAACACAACAAACAAACCAAAGCGTCGTACATCAACAAAAACTAACAAGTCATTGTGATCGGCTAAGATGTCATCATGGCAGCAGACGGTAGTGTGAGATCAGTGCGAGGATTGAGAGATAGAGAAAGAGTGAGAAGGAAGATTGGCGCGGAGTGGGGAATACACAGTTCTCAGCATATATACGCTTCATCATTTATTGGTGGTTTTAGCTACATCGCCTCATGATAACCGTCAGATTATATGTTTTTCGTAATCCTGATAGGATTTCCTTCAAAATAAAAAAAAATTCAATCGCGCTCGAGTTTTTCGAGGTGAGGTTTTTTTTTACAACTTTGTGACTCGCCCATTTCCTTATGCCACGCTCAAATTGTCAGATTATTGAAATATACTCTTTTCTAGATGTACTTAACTTACCTTATCTTAATCTGACGCGCTCGAGTTTTTCTGAGGATCAATTTTTTTTTACTAATCTGACGGGGTGCCCTCAACGCACCGCACTATATTGAGGGTTCATATATGGTAGGGTACATTACAGGAGTGCAATGCTTCTCCCCATATGATTTTCTGACGCGCTCGAGTAACGCGCGAAATCCCTGCTTGGGCTCCCCTACTATTACAAAATGAATATTTATTCATTATTTTTCCCGTTAGATTGTGTCAAACAATTGTTAATTAATTAACACACAATTGTTGGTTTGATCTCAAAATCGGAGAAAATTTTAAAAAAATACAGTAACAATTCTTTGAGTTCGTCATAGACCAACGAAGCTCGAGCAACTGACGAAAAAACTAAAAGTACTTGATACCAAGTACAAATGGCTCGTGTTCCTTCTTAATTACCAAAAAATATAATCATTTCATAATCCATATGATTCCATTGAAGCTCAAAAGAAAACACTTGGAAATGTTAGAATATTCAAATTATTTCAATGAACTATCACACTTTATTTTAAAGAAAACATCCTGCAAAACGGGGCTCTTTACCATACCGAAATAGCATCAATGATATCTAATGTGGCAAACAGCCTAATTTTGATGATATCTGGTCATATGATTGTTCCTTTATTCCTTTGATAAAATTTCTATCCTTCGAGGCATATTTTTACCCGAGAAAACAGCCCAAATAGTTCTCAACTTGTTAAGGGATTCAACAAGTCAATAGCGCTTATGTTAGGGTACAGCAATAAAATTAAGTGCCAGTAAATGAATACGACCTTTTTATGAATGAACATCCCTTCCCAGCGACTTTTTAATGAAATAATAGAGCTTGAATAGCTCGGATAATAAATCCGATCGATTCGATTTCTTTCAAAAGGCAGACGATATAAGAATCCATTGTATCAAATGAGAGCAAATCAAAAGCAATAGCAGCCAGCAGTAATGCTGCTATTGAACAAATAGCATTAATTCAACTCAACATGAGTCGGCTGACTAGAGCCGTAGAAGGACCCAATGAAAAGCAAAAACGAAAATAGATATCAGTCGTACAGTGTTGCTCATTGAGATCACACCTACGAATCGTGTAAGCCTCCTTAGCGAACTCAAGTGCACTTTAGTGAATTCGAAAATCAGTTTTGTCAGTACAAAATAGTGCAAATTCTTCTTCTAAAATCTAATTCGGAAACTCTTAATTACGAGCGAAGGAAAAAAACGGAAAGATTATCCGTCCTCACATGGTGAGGAGGAAGACAAAGTAATCCGAGGAAAACTCGAGTATAATGTGAAATTTTACAAAAAACTGAAAGAACATCATAAGAACATGGCGCTTAATAGCAGTAACCGGTTTACTCCTCTCGCAGATCTGCCGACTGATGTAAACGAAACCGAAGTCAGTGTGCCCAATAACAAAACCCCGAAGATATCACCGTTGATAATAGTGCGGAAAACAAAACTCTACGTTGATAATGTGTTGCAAAAAGTAAACGTCAAAGACTATGAAATGAAACTCGTTTCTCTTGGTGTTAAAGTGTTTCTCTCATCGAGCGAAGATAAGTCGGCGCTAACTAAATACCTAGAAAGTGAAAACTGCGAATTTTTTACACACCAAAACAAAAGTGAGATCCCTATTAAAATTGTTCTGAGTGGTCTACACGAGATGGACATTATAGAAATCTACGACGAATTGAAGAAAAAAAACATAATGTGTGAAGACATCAAGCCAATGCATCTAAGAACGGCACGTTACGACGGTCATATAAATTATCTGCTATATTTTAAAAAAGGTTCAACTACTCTAAAAGAGCTACGAGAAGTTCGATCGCTTTTCCACACTATAGTCAAATTTGACTACTATAGAAAAGTGCCAAATAAAGTCACGCAATGTCGAAGATGCCAAATGTTTGGACATGGACAGTCTAACTGCCACATGAAAGTAAAGTGCGGAGTATGTTCCGGAGAGCACGAGAGCATCGATTGCACAAAAACCTCGTTTCAGTGTATAAACTGTGGGGCTAATCATCGCTCCTCAGATGACAGGTGCCCCAAGCGTTTGGAGTACATGCAGCTAAAAGCTAAGTTTGCCAAAAAGAAACAAGCTAACATCACTCGTGTCGTAAAACCCATTAGAAACGACGTTTTCAATGCTTCTCACTTCCCACCGCTCCCAGGCAACACGGTTGGCAGCATAAAACAGACTGTGACCTGGCCAACAGCGGCACCAGCAGCAGGTCCAGCATCAGCCTCAAATGAGTATACTGAAGATGAGCTTTTCTCACCTACCGAGCTACTAAATCTCACCAGAGAGCTTTTGACTGAACTGAGAAGCTGTAGAAATAAAGATGACCAATTTAAAGTAATTACGAAACTAGCAATTAAGTACATTTACGGTTAATATGGTTAGGTACAATAATTTGAAAATCGCAACCTGGAATGCACGCAGTGTCAAAAGTAAAGTTATTGAATTAAATAATTTTATACTTAATCATAGTTTAGACCTAGTACTAATAACTGAAACATGGCTCAAACCTTGCGATAGATTCTACTGTAATGGCTATTCTATATATAGAAACGACAGAACTTGCTCTAGAGGCGGGGGAGTGATGTTAATGATCAAAAAGCATATCGAGCATAATCAGGTCTACATAAAAACTGAGGTTATCGAGAACATCGCCGTTAATATAAAATTCAACGATTTAAGCCTCATGACTATCGTTGTAGCCTACTTTCCTGGAGGCAATTCCAATAGTGATAAAACTAAGTCTTTTAAGCGCGACTTAGTCACGCTTACAAACTCGAAAAACAACTTTGTTATCTCTGGAGATTTCAACTGTAGGCACTCTCTCTGGGGCTGTTTGAGAGCTAACCAGTGGGGAAAAGCTCTGCATCATGTATATACAGTTAAAGACTTCCACATTCTATACCCAGCTGAGCCAACATATTATCCTCAAAATAAAAAGCTTAGGCCATCTACACTTGATATAGTTCTAACCAATCGACCTGAGTTTGTCACACAACCTTCAGTTTCATGCGAACTATCTGCAGATCACGTACCTGTCCACTTCACACTAAACAAAACTGTTTTAAATAAAGATTTACAAGTCTTGGATTATTGCAAAGCCGATTGGGAAAAATTTCGCAAAGTAGCTACCAACTCGATTCAATTAAGGTATTTGTCCCTTCACAATATACAAAAAACAGAACAAATTGACTCGTGTATTCAAATATTTGAAAAAACAATCAGGAAAGCAATAGATTGTGCTATACCTAAAATCGCTTCTAAGTCATTGTCCCGGTCGATTCTTCCTCTTCAATTGCAAAACCTCATAAGAAAACGTAATCAAGCAAGAAGATACTGGCAAAGAAACAGGAATTCTCAAAACAAAAAAGTTTTCCAGGATCTCAACATAGAAGTACGGCAAAAGCTATTCGACTGGCGTAATAAAGAATGGAATAAAAAAATCAAGCACTTAAACAAGGCATCCAAACCATTCTGGAATCTAACAAAGTCTCTACGTAAACGGTACCAGACTATTCCAGCATTAAATATCGAAGAACAGCTTGTTGTCTCTCCTCAAGAGAAGGCAGAGAGGATCGGAGTAACTTTTCGAAAATATCACAATTCGAATCAATTCACAGTAGACCAAACCCTGGAACGAAAAGTTAAAGACGATTGGCTTTTTATAGACAGTGCAAAACTGCCAGCAAAAATGCACTTTAAACCTAGAGATGTCATGCATGTCATTCAGAAGCTGCGCGTAAACAAATCAGCTGGAGATGACGGTCTGAATCCCCTTATCTACAAAAACATGCCCAGAAAATGCATTGTATTTCTCACATACATTTATAATGCTTGTATGAATCTATCGTACTTCCCAAGAGCTTGGAAGAATGCTAAAGTAGTTCCAATTTTAAAACCCGGTAAACCTGCGCATGAAATCAATAGTTATAGACCGATTAGTCTGCTTAATGTAGTGTCCAAAATTTTTGAAAAGCTTATTCACAAGCTTCTTGTAAATCACACAGAACAAAACAACATTATCCCTGCCATACAGTGTGGATTTCGTCCCGGCTTAAGTACAAACCACCAGCTAAAAAGACTCTCATCGGACATAAAAAAGTCATTTAGTAGCCAAAAGTCAGTAGGTGCTATCTTCCTGGATATTCAAAAAGCCTTTGACACGGTTTGGCACAATGGTCTCCTACATAAGCTACTTAAGTTCAAATACCCTCTTGGCTTAGTAAAAATAATTCAAAGTTTTCTCACCAATAGAACCTTCTATATAAAAATAAACGACGTGAAGTCATCGAATTTTGAAATTCCTGCAGGTGTACCCCAGGGGTCAGTGCTTAGCCCGACCTTATATGGAATATATACATCTGATATTCCTCAAATATCACATTGTGATCTGGCCTTATTTGCGGATGACACAGCAATTTATACTTCCCATGAAGATCCTATAATTATCACATGCAGACTGGAAAGAGGCTTGTTACAGCTTAACGACTATTTTTCACAATGGAAAATAAAAATGAACGAACAAAAAACGCAGGCAATTTATTTCACAAGAAAACGGTCGCCTAGATTCAAACCACAAGATCTTGTTCATTTAAATTCTCTGGGTATCGAGTGGAGCGAAAATGTTAAATACTTAGGTATAATATTGGATACAAAACTAACGTTGAACTCTCACATCGCCAGTCGTAGCAAAGCAACAAGCCAGTTAATTAAAGCACTGTATCCGCTAATCAATCGGAAATCCAAACTTAACCTCGAAAACAAATTACTCCTATTCAAAGCTATTTTTCAACCCACTCTGACATATGCGGCTCCGTTATTAAATGAAACGTCAAAAACGAACCTTATGAAGATTCAGAGATTGCAAAATAAAGTCCTAAAAATTATGCTTGATCTTCCCCCGTGGTTCCCTACTAGGACATTACATGAAGCCACTAGAATCGATCTTATCAAAGATCGACTACGAAAAATCACCATAAAATTCAGACTTTCTTGTATTGCATCACCTAGCCCCCTCTACAATGAGTTATATTTATAAGTTTTATAGTGTGATTAATGTGTTAAAATGTAGCGTAAGAAGGTAGTCTGTAAGAAATTCAGCAAGGTTTTGAGATTTTCCTTCAAAATTATGAGGTTTGTTTAGCCATGGTTAATTTTTCCCTCAATAAATTCTATTATTAATAAGTGAAACTCTCAGCACCATAATAATTATAACATTAGCTGAAAAGACATATATTGTCTGAACTCTAAACATAGTACATCAGTATCTCAACTAAAAATGTGAATTATAACCAATGAGAAACAATAAATTAAAATTAAAAAATAGATATCTGAAAATGATAGCGGGTCGGATTCATTTTCTAGCCCGGTGTGAAAAAATGTTATCATAAACTGCCACCAGAGCCGACAATTCTGAAATCAGAAAGTCAGTAATAACATTACCAGAAAGGATCCTGGGTTCTTTCTGACGCACCCCGTAGCTCTGATTTATTCAATGGGCCTGAGGCCCACACAGGCAAGGGGTTTTTTATTGGCCGAAAAATCTGCCTTTGAAAAAGAAAATGCAATTTTCGCTAGGACGGAATGTCACTGTCGTTTCAATACTTTGGGATGGCATTGAATTTAAATTGAAGAGAACAAGAAAAGTGATGTGATTGGCACACATTTTGGAGTTTTTCATTTCAATTTAGTTTCCATGCTTGGAAATTCAGGAAGTGAGTGACATTATTGCATATGCGGTAATGAGTTATTAAATATGAACAAATATAATATTTTCCCCAATTATACAAAAAAAGAAAATCCTTACACAAATTCAATAGGAGATGGGGAAACTGTTAGCGATATGTGCAATTCAAATGTTTAATTTAAATCCCTCAGTTTTAAATAAAATATGTTTTTAGTTTCAAAAATTCAATAAAATCAGTATTTTCAATAAATCAAACCTAAGTTTGCTGTGTTTGTATTTGCTGTGGGCTAAGCCTATGAAAGGCTCTCCGCATTCAACATTCTTCAAAATTACTAGGAAATCAAGGTGACTGGAAGTTTACTGCAGCAATGCTGTTTAATGACTTTTGTAAATCGTGTGAAACTCCGTTTTTTCAGGCTGATTTGATACTATTGATTTTAAAGAGGATTTATGTCGTTCCACTCAAAATCAACAATTTTTCACAAACACTACACACATTTACACCTGCTTATATAAAATATGAAAACGAATTAGGCTAAGTAGAACAATGATTTGAATAACTTTAAAAAATCAGTTGAGTTAATTGGATCAAAAATGTTTGTCAACAACAAACTATTAACATGACGCCTACAAAAGATCAAAGATTGATATCCACTTGCACCAAGGAAACTACCTACGTAGTTTCCAGTAAAAATTCAATAAAGTTACTTCCCTGAAAAAGTTTAATTGAGCTGGAAGTCCATCTAATGGCAGGTGCCTTCAAATGTGGAGAAGGAAAATGGGTCGATAATTCAATTCAATATTATAAAATGGCAATGAATCCCTCATTCGTCTCGATTCGGATATGAAAAATATTCGAAACATAATGAACAGCAAGCAGTAATCCTGTAAAAATAACTATCTCACTACTGGCTGATGAAAAAGACCAAGAAATTGACAACAATCAATATATCTAAGGAAGAAACCGTATAATCCCTTGATCATCCTATGAATTTTTGTTCCGAGGAAAAATAGCCTACACGTGACTCTTCTAAATTTTGAAACGTTTCTTAGTCCGAAGCAAGATTTGTTCAGATGCATTTTTCAGAAAACAATTAAAAGAGTTTGATGCCCAACGTCCAGATTCAGATGGGACTAGATGGTCTTGGGTTCAAGGTAAAATCAATTATATGCTTTTTTAACATCATATAAATAAGCAATTGCTCTTACAAATTAACGTATAGCCCAAGGACACCGCATCTAAAAAAGAACATATAAAATTTATGGTATGTGATGTAGATCACTGAATTACAGTCAATGAGCCGATTAGATGAAAAGCACACAAGACACATTAGTAAAAAAACACTCTAGCGCACCTGAACCGCTAGAAACACTAATATTTGAAGAACAGTAGAAGAATCGTGTAGATTTTGAGTGCATAACAGAGGCTAGAGGTCGCACACGAAGGGCGTTTAACTACGCAAGGCGGTCCGGAAACGTTGAAGACTGGGATCGATACAAGCAGGAGCTGTCGCTCTTCAAAAAGAAGATAAGACGAACCAAGCGCGACTCATGGAGGAAATTCAGTGAGAGCATTGAAGGAGGTACAGAGGCTGCCAGAATCAGGAAGGTCCTAAGCGTAACCCCCGGCGTACCTACGCTTTTGCGAAGGGAAAACGGGGATTGGGTGGAAGACCCGAAAGAGTGCCTGGATATGCTAATGGAAACTCACTTTCCAGAATTAGCTTGCACGGCACCGCGGTGTGACGTACTTTGAGGTACCCACCGGGCGTCTGAGTGGCTGATCAAGGAAGTAGTTGATGAGGTCAAGATGGAACCTTACAAAGCTACAGGGATTGATGAGATATCACCCACCATGCTTCAAAAAGCAGATAAAACCATCATTCGCATTCTGCAGCGTATTTTTACCGCATGCCTCCGGCTCGGGGTAGTACCCGAGCAATGGACAAAAGCTAGGGTGGTCTTCATTCTGAAACAGGTTGAATCATCATTACGTGAAGGACTTTAGGCCAATCAGCTTAACATCGTTTCTGCTCAAAACACTAGAGAGACTTATTGATCTGCACATCAAAAGCGCGATTGATGTCGCAAGACTCTGAGTTGATCAACACGCGTATCTAGCGGGCAGATCAGTAGATACGGCATTACACAAAGTTGTCGGTACAATACAAAAATCCTTACGGCAGAAGGAATTCACGTTGGCAGCCTTCTTAGACATTGAGAGGGCCTTCAATAATGTCACTGTCACAAGTATCATCGATGCCTTGGTTCGATATGGAGTGGATAAAACTCTGGCGACCTGGGCATCGGACTTGCTCAAGAGGAGGCGGATTGAGGCTACCTTTTTGGAGGCGAAAGCGCAAAGATCAGTCGGAACCGGAACACCACAAGGAGGGATTATATCTTCCCTTTTTTGGATCCTGACAGTCAACGAAATACTGGAGAATTTAAGGGCCAGTGACTTTGAGGTGGTAGCGTAAGCCGATGACATTGTGGTACTTGTGAGAGGTGCGTTCTCACAAACTTTGTCGGACCTTATGCAATCGGCGCTGGACCATGTTCAGACCTGGGCCAGAAAAGTCAGTCTTAGGGCAAACCCGACAAAAACCGAACTTGTACTCTTCACTAGGAGACACAGGGTACCGGCTATTGCCACGCCTAACCTCAACGGTATAACATTGGGACTTGCTGATAGTGTTGAATATTTGGGTCTTATACTAGACAGGAAACTGAACTGGGGGGCTAACGTGAAGCACAGAATTGGTAAAGCTCGCACAGCACTTTTCGCGTGCCGGTCCGCCTACTCCAATACCTGGGATCTTAAGCCTAGGGCGGCCTATTACATATTCACATGTGTGGTGAGGCCGATTTTGGTGTATGGAGCGGTCGTGTGGTAAAAAGCAGCGGAGAGTAAAACTAATATCAAGCAGCTAACAAGACTGCAAAGATTAGCTTTCATATGTATTACGGGCGCTTTAAGAACCGCCCCAACGGCTGGGTTGGAAATGATATTGGGAATCATGCCCCTAGATCGATACATCTTTAGAAGCGCAATCCCAGCGGTGATACGCGCTAAAAGTTCCGGCATGTTGAATGATTCAGATAAGTGAGGCCACAGCGGTATTCTTACAGAATGCCCCAAAAGATTTGGGCTCATTGCAGAAGACACGGACCACATGAGCAAAATAATACATCTTGGCAGGAATTTTCAGGTCAAGATACCCACAAGAACAGACTGGAAGAAAAAGGAAGCTACCACCGATGGGGGTGCCTGGATTTACACGGACGGGTCAAAGACGGACACAGGAGTTGGCTCGGGCGTGTTTTCTACGGATTTGAGCCTTAATCTATGGTTTTGACTGTCGGACCATGCTACCGTCTTTCAATCTGAATTACATGCTATACGCATGGCAGTTGAGTCCATTAGCGGAATATCAGCCAGATCAATGACGATTTGCGTCGACAGCAGAGCAGCCATTCTCGCCCTTGCGTCTTACAGATGTTCTTCAACAACTGTTTACGCTTGCAGAGTGGCTCTCAATGAAAAGGCAAGGCATATTCCTATCCAGAGTATGTGGGTGCCAGGGCATAGTGGGGTCATAGGCAACAAAAAAGCTGACGAATTGGCGAGGAAAGGTTCAGGAGCTAACAATAGCCCCTGCATCACTGTACCACGGTCAATCGCTGACGCCACAAGCAAACTTGATGCTGCTATATGGGCCAAACTGAAGTCTGAATGGGAAAACAGGTTGGACTGCAGGGTGGCCAGGACATTATGGCCATCACCTGATCTAAGAAAAAGCAGGAAACTGCTCAAGCTCAGCAGAAACCACTTGAGAGCCACGGTCGGCTTGCTCACAGGGCACTGCCTTACCGCGTCTCATGCGAACAGATTGGGACTGACGTCCAGCAATTTATGCAAGAGGTGCGAGATGGAAGAGGACACCATCGAGCTTACTCTCTGTGATTGTCCGGCCCTAAATAATAAACGCCTCAAGATTTTTGGTTCTTACCACTTTCAAGGGTTAGCAGAGGTGGCCAGTACCGTCAAGCTGAATCAGCTATTCCAGTTTGGCGAAGCGGTCACTTGGCAGCTCTAACAAGCCAGCGGAGGGTGGCAAATGGGCCCAAATTGGTGGCCTAATGCAAGCCGCGTTCCCGGCAGCCCTCTTTACTAACCTAACCTAACCTATCCTTGAGTGCATATTCTACCACACGAGCTGCTTGTTACAGCCAAACTGTTTCAAACGCCACGTTTTACCTTGGTCTTATAACTCATATGGTGGAAAGGTTTCAGATATTACCACTGGCAGGAATTTCAAAGTTTATGAGAGCAAAACACTTGCTAATTATATTTGTTATCAGTTGCTTATTTCACAAAACTCAGTGCCTGCAGCACTGTGACTGAAGTTGGTGTTTGGGGCTGTGATCCGAAAAATTTGCAGAACTTTGGGAATTGACACATTGGTTTTTTATTTTCATTGTAAATGTTTCCGGCAAATGGTTCCGGTTTCTAACTGTAAGCATTTATTAATACAAAAATAGTACTACCGACTCGTTCTGGCAACCTTTTGCCAGTATTTCACGTTGAAATTAACCTACTCTGCGAATTATGTCTCGATCCGATGACTGCATTCGAAGTTTTAGGAGTATAAAGTAATTTAGGGCTACCAGATGCAAAATTTTTCAAATAATCGAAAACTTAATTTTTGCTGTTTATTGTCACTACAATATCAATGCCATTTGAAAATTGTACGATAAAAACGCTTAATAAAGATATTGCAAATAAACACCAAACTAACATTAGCTGGCAACACTATCGTGGCTTTTCAAGCAAATTAGGCCTGAAGAATGCCTTAATTGTAGGAACTTCGTATTGATTTCATGACTGCACTGGAAGCTATAGTAGGGCAAAAAGCTTTATTTTCCTGAGCGAATTTTCGAAACCAAAGACACAAAAATTACCATAGCTGGCAGCTCCAACCGAATTTTTCAACCAGATTACTATCAAACACGGCTTAGAGTAAGGTTCCATGAAATCCTGGTAACTGAATCAGAATTCATAGGGAAAAAAGCAGTAATTTTCCTTTTTAATTTTCCAAGATGGCACCACTAGCACAGAGTTGCCCACAATTCAAAATTGCTTCTACCAGACTTGGTCCTACTTAAGTCCAATGTATTCTGTAAATTTCAACTGTATCTGACTATTGGTTCGTGAGTTCCCGTGAACAGAAGTTTTTGATGCTAAAACTATAGGTAAATTGGGAAAGGGCTACCGTTCTTGTCCGACATGAAATTTCCAAAGTTTTACTTTGAATGCGTAGATAAAGCATAAGATACGAAATGGGTTTTAATATGTAAGAAGCGGAAATTTTTTTAGGAGTTTCGATGGTTTGAATGTTTTCACTTTCAGTACCTGCCGTTGCTACAGGGTTGCCAGCACCTTCATCACAAAAAATTGCAAGTATGCAACTTATTAACTTTAATATGTCCTGTAAGCTTTCTAATAATCTGATAATCAAATAAAAAGTTATCTTAATTCAAAAATATTCAATTTTTCCCAATCTCATTTTAAGCGCCTAGTGGACACATAGGTTTAAAAATTTCAAAAACATTTTCATATTCATATTTAAAGCACGTTCAGAATTTATTACAATAACTCTATTTTTGCAAAAGGAGTTTTTTGACAGAATAATAGGTATATTTAAAATATCACTAAAGAATATTTAGTTTTTGTAAAACCTGGCACTATTCTGCATATACAGCAATGTGTCCTGAAAATTTCAGTTCAATCGGATGGCGCGTTCCTGAGATTTTTTCACTGAAATTTTTTGATGATTTATATAAATATATATATATATATATATATATATACATATATATATATATATATATATATATATATATATATATATATATATATCTATATATATATATATATATATATATATATATATATATATATATATATATATATATATATATATATATATATATATATATATATATATATATATATATATAGAAATATGAATTTTTGGCCAAAGTGATTTTAATACTAATGTTCTTCTTCGAACATTAGTAAAATCACTCTAGCGCACCTGAACCGCTAGAAATACTAATGTTCGATGATCAATAGAACGAATCATGCAAATTTTGAGTGCATATTCTACCACACGTGCTTGAACCTGCTTCGAGGGCAAAACCACTTTGATCTTAACAATGCATTTAAACTCATAAGGTGGAAAGGATTTCAGGACAACCACTTGAATGAATTTCAAGATTTTGCAAAGCCAAACACTGCAAAACTTTGAGAGCAGCACAGCATTACTTAAACAAAGAAAATGCTTAGTGCCTGCAACACTTAACCAGCACTGCGATTAAAAGCCTCCCACAATTACCTCACGTCAAAATCAAATAACTCTATCGAACTCGATTTTATCCGATGATTTCGTCGCAAGTTCCAGGAATAGAGAGATGTTTGGGACCAAAAAATTTCAAGAATTTATAAAATTTAAGCGTTGGCATGAAAACTTATGTAAGCATTTATTGATACGACAATACCAAAAAACGCATCCCCCTGGCAACCCTTCCCTCGCATCAAAGCCAAAAATATATCACACCTGCCTCACCATTGAAGTCAACATACACTGCGAATTTCGTTTTGATTTTATGGCTGCCTTGGAAGTTCTAGGAGTACAAAGAAATTGCGGGTTACCAAAGTTTTCAAATTTTCGGAAGCTTAATATTTATTGTTTATTGAAAATACAAGATCATTACCGTTTGAAAATTTTACGATAAAATCGCTTACCAAAGATACAAAACCAACAATAACTGGCAGCCCTATCATGGTTTATAACCAGATTCTTTCTGAACAATGCCTATAAAAAGATCCATTTATCATATGAAATTCGTTTTGATATCGTGACTGCACTGGAAGTTATAGGGCAACAATCTTTATATTCCTGAGCGAAATTTCAAAACCAAAGACACCAAAATTACCATAGCTGGCAGCACCAACCGAACTTTTCAATCAAATTTCTGGCAAACGTGGCTTAGGGTAAGATTCAGCTACTGTGCCAATTTCATGCAAATTTGGTCACTGAATCAGAATTCGTGGGGCAAAATGCAGTTTTTTTTCTTTATAATTTTTCAAAATCGCACCACTGGCACAGATTTACACGCATTAACAAAATTCTTCAAACAAAATTCTATCAGACCTGGTCCTACTCAATACCAATACATTCTGTATTGTATGTAGTTTCAATTGTATCTGATTATTGGGTCGTGAGTAGCCCGGGATCCAGGCTAATTTCTGGTCCCGAAAATCCCGGGATTGATGAGTTCTAATCCCGGGATTTTCGGGATCAGAAATTGGCCTGGATTCCGGGGCCGGGAGTCAAGCATAATCGGCAATCAAATTACGGCAAGACTCGAAAAGAGCAAATAGAATCCATATTTATGAGAAAGCAATTAGTATGCAGGTTCACATCAAAATGAGTAAAAAATAGAGCAAAATAAACCGATGTAACAGTTAACAAGAGAATACAAAGGGGTTTGTAAATAAATAAGTATGGACTGTTTCGCATTTAGTGCATTCGTTACTTCGAATGATTTGAGGAAATTAATACTAGCGAATGCATACACAGATTTACCAAAATCCTAAATAACAATCAAAAAGAGGCTGTGGGCTATGCAAGCAGGATAAAAAAAATAATAAAAAATTAGATAAGACAGGCTAGTATCTCAGGTGAACGGTTCAGTTTGACGTTTGATGAGTGGACCTCGACAACAAATAGGCGCTACACAAATATTAACATCTACTTAGTGAATTCTTACTGGAGCTTGGTGCCAGTACGGATATCAATATATACTACCTAGATATATTAAAAGAGCGTTTCGCTGACTTTGATGTTTCTCTAGGAAAAGACATTGTTACCATCATAACTGATGGGTCAAATGAAATACGAAAAGTAGGCAGACTAGTTAATATAGAGCAACATATTTGTTTGGCGCATAGCATCCTCTTGGCAGTTTGCGATGTTGTCTATAATAGGAGGTTCATTCTAGATCAAAGAGTTGATGAAGCAGCTGATAATCTGGACGAAGACCACGAAGATTTGGACGCTCCTGAATCAGCTTACTACGTTGAACCCAGTCGCCTGCAAGACACGCTAGATCTGACAAAAAAACATCAGCGCATACATAAAGAAAGTTTGTAAGGTAGTTTTATATTTTAAAAAAGCTTCAACGAAAAATAATAACGATCTTCAAAACTATGTCAAATCCGAGCAAGGAATTTAATTATCTCACTTACTGGATTGTAAAACAAGATGAAATAAGCTCTTGACAATGTTTAAACGGTTTTCCATTTTGAAAAATAGTATACATTAATAGGCCTGCAATATCCAGAGCGATTAAAAGGAACTGAGGTTGATTCGATTCAGAAACTTATTGAAGTTTTACTCCTTGTAAAATTGACTGTGGAGGCCTTAAATCGCAAAGATGCAAATTTATGCACTGCTAATACTTCATCAAGATTTTTATTTAGGCTGCTAGGAGAAAAACGGTCCATTCTTGTGAATGCTATGAAAATTGCAATATTGGATCGAATAAAAGAGCGTCCATATACTGAGCTATCTGGTTAGCTAAGCTATCTCCAGAATCTACATTGTGCCAGCAAAAATTTACCAAGTGAAATAGAATCTCTATTTTGGAAGCCAAGCAACGCAAATATTAAAAAAAAATACTTCAATGATCTAGATGCTAAACCATTTGCTTGCTAGCCAAAGAAATGAAGAGAACCCAGTAGATACCCATATTGAATCAGAAGAAAGTAGTTACAAGAAGAGCTGCGAAAGTATGATAATAATCGATCATGAAATGCCGCAAGAAACTAATCTAAATAAAACTATTGCAAAAGAAAGGAAACTTTTCGAAAGTGGTGGCACTCGCATAGTTTGGAGCAGGCTTACCAATATGTATCGACCGTTCCCGCGGCGTCCAACATCGGGAATAAATTTAGAAGCAGGCTTGGAGACGATACTTTGGATACTTTGCTATTGCTTCAATGTTACTTCCGAAAAAACCAATGAACTTTGGCAGAATTTTTATGTGTTGAATATTTTATATGTTCAGAGTTGTGATTTATTGTTGTGATTTTTTGTCGTGATTTGTTGTCATTTGTAATAGTTGTAATTTTAAATATTTGCTTTCATACTGTCGACGTCTCGGATAATTAAAATTATTTTTTTTATTTGCATCAATTAAATAAAATAGTAATTATTCAGTAACATATTTTTTATACAGTTTTCAGCTTACTTATTGCTGTAGTTTTGAAATGATGGCACATAATATAATCTGTTTATTAAAAACTTGACTTATATTGTTGTGTTATATTTTGAAACTCGAATCCCGGGATCCCGGGATCCCGGGATTTGAGATTTTTTAACCCCGTAATCCCGGGATTGAAAAAATGGTTCGGGATTGGAATCCCTAGTCGTGAGTTCTAGTGAACAGAAGTTTTCGATGCCTAGAATATAGGTGAATTGATGGAGGGCTGCCGTTATTGTCCGATGTGAAATTTCAAAAGTTTTCCTTTGGTTGTATAAACAAAGCATCAGATTTCTATATGAGTTGGTATTCACTGCAAAACACGAAAATTTTTCATTAGAGTCGTTGGTTTGAATGTTTTCACTTTCAATGCCTGCCGTAGCTGCAGTATTGTCAAAACGTTCATAAAAAACGATACGACTATACAATATCCATGATTTCGCACTGCGAAATCTCGCACTGCGAAAGTTCGCATTGTGAAATTTCGCACTGCACTGCGAAATTTCGCACTGCGGAATTTCGCACTGCGGAAATACGCACTGCGGAATTCGCACTGCGGTAATTCGCATTGCGGAATTTCGCACAGCGAAAATTGCCACTGGGAAATTTCGCACTGCGGAATTTCGTACTGCGGAAATTCGCACTGCGGAAATTCGCACTGCGCAATTTCGCACTGCGAAAATTCGCTGTGCGAAAATTCGCTCTGCGGAATTTCGCTCTGCGAAAATTCGCTCTGCGGAATTTCGCTCTGCGAAAATTCGCTGTGCGAAAATTCGCTCTGCGGAATTTCGCTCTGCGGAAATTCGCTCTGCGAAAATTCGCACTGCGGAATTTCACAATGCGGAAATTCGCACTGCGGAATTTCGCTATGAGAAAATGCAGAATTCGAACTGAGGAATTTCGCACAGCAGGAATTCGCACTGCGGAATATCGCACTGTGGAATTTCGCACTGCGAAATTTGCAACGGCGGAAATTCGCACTGCGGAATTTCGCACTGCGAAAATTCGCACTGCAAAATTTCGCACTGCGGAATCTCGCACTGCGGAATTTCGTACTGCGGAAATTCGCACTGCGAAATTTCGCTCTGCGAAAATGCAGAATTCGCACTGAGGAATTTCGCACTGCAGAAATTCGCACTGCAGAATTTCGCACTGCGAAAATTCGCTCTGCGGAATTTCGCTCTGCGGAAATTCGCTCTTCGGAATTTCGCTCTGCGGAAATTCGCTCTTCGGAATTTCGCTCTGCGGAAATTCGCTCTGCGAAAATTCGCACTGCGGAATTTAACACTGCGGAATTTCGCTCTGCGAAAATTCGCTCTGCGGAATTTCGCTCTGCGGAAATTCGCTCTGCGAAAATTCGCACTGCGGAATTTCGCACTTCGGAATTTCGCACTGCGAAAATTCGCACTGCGGAAATTCGCACTGCGAAAATTCGCACTGCGGAGTTTCGTACTGCGGAAATTCGCACTAGTTTCGCAGTGCGAAATTCCGCAGTGCGAAATTTTCACAGTTCTAAATTTCGCAATGCGAATATTTGCAGTGCGAAATTTCGCAATGCGAATTTTTGCAGTGCGATATTTCGCAGTGCGAATATTATTCTCGCCGGGGGGCTTCGCGATTCGCATTTTTACCAGGCTAAAACATGAAAAATATGGAACATACTTTTACGAGCTTAACAACAATACAAACGCGATATCTGGATAAGCGTTTTTGCACCATCGGGTGTTTGCGTGACCGGACTGCCGGAATTAATGTATTCGCGAGTGTCGCATTTTAATTAAACACATGTTTGTTACTTCGTTAGTTCTATATTTTCAATATAATGAACAGTTTCAGTATTGTTCATCACACTTAATAAACAAATTTATTTCATTTCAGTATTTTATTATCTTATTTTCTTAAAAAAAAAATTTTCAAAAAAATTTTCTAAAAATTTTCAAAAAATTTTCTTAAAAATTCCGCAGTGCGAAATTCTGCTGTGCGAAAATTCGCAGTGAGAATTTTCGCAGTGCGAAATTCCGCAGTGCGAAATTCAACAGTGCGAATATTCGCAGTGCGAAATTTCGCAATGCGAATTTCCGCAGTGCGAAATTCCGCAGTGCGAATTTCAGCAGTGCGAATTTCCGCAGTGCGAAATTCCGCAGTGCGAATTTTCGCAGTGCGAAATTCCGCAGTGCGAATTTCTGCAGTGCGAAATTCCTCGCACTGTGGAATTTCGCACTGCGGAATTTCGCACTGTGGAATTTCGCACTGCGAAAATTCGCACTGCGGAATTTCGCACTGCGGAAATTCGCACTGCGGAATTTCGCACTGCGGAATTTCGCACTGTGGAATTTCGCACTGCGAAAATTCGCACTGCGGAATTTCGCACTGCGGAAATTCGCACTGCGGAATTTCGCACTGCGGAATTTCGCTCTGCGGAAATTCGCACTGTGGAATTTCGCACTGCGGAAATTCGCACTGCGAAATTTCGCACTGCGGAATCTCGCACTGCGGAATTTCGTACTGCGGAAATTCGCACTGCGAAAATGCAGAATTCGCACTGAGGAATTTCGCACTGCAGAAATTCGCACTGCGGAATTTCGCACTGCGGAATTTCGCACTGCGGAATTTCGCTCTGCGAATATTCGCTCTGCGCAATTTCGCTCTGCGAAAATTCGCTCTGCGGAATTTCGCTCTGCCGAAATTCGCTCTGCGAAAATTCGCACTGCGAAATTTCGCTCTGCGAAAATGCAGAATTCGCACTGAGGAATTTCGCACTGCAGAAATTCGCACTGCGGAATTTCGCACTGCGGAATTTCGCACTGCGGAATTTCGCTCTGCGGAAATTCGCTCTGCGAAAATTCGCACTGCGGAATTTCGCACTGCGGAATTTTGCTCTGCGAAAATTCGCTCTACGGAAATTCGCTCTGCGGAATTTCGCTCTGCGGAAATTTGCTCTGCGAAAATTCGCACTGCGGAATTTCGCACTACGGAATTTCGCTCTGCGAAAATTCGCACTGCGGAATTTCACTTTGCGAAAATTCGCACTGCGGAATTTTTCACTGCGGAAATTCGCACTGTGAAATTTTGCACTGCGGAATCTCGCACTGCGGAATTTCGTACTGCGGAAATTCGCACTGCGAAATTTCGCTCTGCGAAAATGCAGAATTCGCACTGAGGAATTTCGCACTGCAGAAATTCGCGCTGCGGAATTTCGCACTGTGGATTTTCGCACTGTGAAATTTGCTGTGCGAAAATTCGCTCTGCGGAATTTCTTACTGCGGAAATTCGCACTGCGAAAATTCGCACTGCCGAATTTCGTACTGCGGAAATTCGCACTGCGAAAATGCGCTCTGCGGAATTGCGCACTGCAGAAATTCGCACTGCGGAATTTCGCACTGTGGATTTTCGCACTGCGAAATTTGCTCAGCGAAAATTCGCTTTGCGGAATTTCTTACTGCGAAAATTTGCACTGCGGAGTTTCGCACTGCGGAATTTCGTACTGCGGAGTTTCGCTCTGCGAAAATTCGCACTGGAAACATATTCTGGATGTGAGTGTGATAATATTTTTGATATTTTTAGTACAAATCTTGTTTCCAACTGTTCCGACAGTATCAAAACCCAGCTCACAAAGAACCGCAATGAACAGAATTACTATATATCAATCACATCATAGTTTCTCAGTGCATATTTGTATCTATTACGCTATCGGGCTGGATGAATCTGCAAGCCAACATCACACTTACATACAACTAGCATCACACCCATAAGAACACTCTAAAGTATTCGTTGTCGTGAGTGGATTTAATATCTTCTCCGAAAATATAAGCCATTGAGTTTTTCATCATTGTGCAACAGCTTGTTCCTTGCGGGTCTCTAGGACATTTAAAAGCACAGACCAGCCATTCAAACCTCATCATCAAAATCAAGATATCGCTCCATTAACACCCCAAACACCCTCCTTGAAGGTGCCCAATTTTACATTGGCTTAAAGGAAAATCATTCACAGTTGTCGCCAGCGCAGAACGAACGCATTTTGGTACTCGGAATAGACTACCCAGTTTTCATTGTATCATGGTAATATCAATATTTCTCTTAAGTTTCATGATGAATTGAAAATCTGGTCAAAAGTTTTCGCAATTCAAATATTTTCAAATTCTCCCAATCTCACTTTAGGCGCCTAGCGCATACATAGGGCTGAAAATTTCAAAAATGTTATCATATTCACATCCAGAACACGTTTGAAATTCATTGCACAAACTTTGTTTTTGCAAAAGTTATTTGTGGATAGAATAAAAGGCAGATTTAAAATATAACTAAAGTGACCGCCGGCTCCAAAGGGTTCAATATTATTAACTTTTTGTGAGACCTAGCACTATTCTGCAAATTGCGGGCCATCTAGCGGTTTCTTTTTAAATCATAGGTTATTTTGACACTTAAAGCTGTTTCCCAGTCGAAATGTTGACAGAAAGTCAGTATCATACCTCCATGGAACGAAATGAGTCACTTTTTGCTTGA